>ML785738.1:284643-295791 GCA_009831015.1 Picea engelmannii
ACTTGACCCAAAGCAATACACCCGCAACTAGTCCTCAACAGCCAAGCAAAGCAAGCATATGGTGATATGATATAATGTTAGCATATTCAATAGCATAATCCATTAATAAACAAGACAAATACGCCCATGGAATAATAATTCAATATATTTGCAAGATATCAATTGGATGGGAAAAGAGTATTTCTATTAATAAATGATTAGCAGAAGTGAAAATGTTACAGACTTCTGTGTCGGCATGGTTCAGAACCGAGAAACTAAGTTTCTTCTAGCTGGGCCTCCACCACTTCAATCCTCCACCAAAGGCAAGCTCATAAGAAAGAAACAATGAGGTTCTCAATCAATAAGGGAAGAGCTTGGGGGTTGAACACTGTGTTAAGACTTAAAGGACAACGGGATGCCGACTCGATATGAAGTAAATAATTTCTCCAGAGTAACTTTGCTCTCAAAGTTGAATTCTTTCTTCTATTTTCCATAGCTCGGAATTGGCCCATTTATAGACTTCAAAATGGAACTGAAGGGTCGAGTCGAAACATTTCCAGTATATGGAAGGCCAAGGATCAGAGATCTCTTGTCATGACATGGAAACCTGACATTTAATTTTCATTTTCTGACACAAATCTAGATGTACGCGGGTTGTAGTGGAGCATCCTGCATATACGGATGTTGTATAATGTTCAAGGTGCGTACATGTGGAAAATATTTATTTTTGGCTCTGGATCTTATAAACATGGATGATAAGTCTGCATGGGGGAATGGAAAAAGACCTGCTGGGCAAGATTGCATAGGGTGAGGAAAATCTTGCAATAACAGATGCCCCCTAATGTGTGATGTCAGAGGAGTATCTGTGATGGCTGAAATACATTATAAACAATACAGAAGTGGAGTGGTAGGGAATCAGCTGGACGAACCAGTTGTTCATTACATTCTGCACTGACTTTGCATACATGGCTGCCAATAAAATTACACTGCAGATTCATTTGACAATATACCAAACAAGTGTCTGTGGCCATGACTAGGAAAATACAAATGTGGTTACATGCCAATAACTATCATAGTCACGAACAAGGCCCAGTAGAACTAGTCTCAAAACCAATCTGAAGATATCTGTATACCATGGAGTACAATCTGATCTCCCATGATCACTGAAGTCATATAGGCACTGCTCCAATGAAACAGAAGCAACAACTCAGAAAAGTTGCGGCCACATAGTGATGTCTTCAAGTCTTCTACACAATCTGCCAAGGGTGCAAGTCTACATCATGTGAATAAAGTATTTGAGCTCGAACACAATGAGACATTGTTTGATTATTGGTCATTGATGTATACAATTAACAAACGCGAAACAACCTACCAATAATGAAAGTAGGTATTAAGGAGCCGAGTACATTCTTACAAGTGTGAATAAAGGAGTCGATGTCGAACACCTAAAGAATCCATTGATAAGGAGACATTGATGTATTCTCAACTGTGGATGGCAAGAGAGCCTGCCACTAATGACTGGAAGCCTCAAGGTACTCATAAGACTCTAGATCCCGTTTCCAGAATAAATGGGCTGAAGTCGATGGAAAGAGACCCACTGAAAAGAGAGCATTAAGGCATCTCTCATCAGTCAGCATTAAGGCATCTCTCATTAGTCAGCACAAGGTACAAAGCAAGAGCTTCATGGTTTGGTGGAAATCAAACAAAGAACATGTTCACGAACCAATGACCATGTGCATCTTTTGCATGTGCCAAGTGCAAGTGATACACAAAAAAGACCCTTTGAATAACATCCAATGATGAAAATTGTTGACAAAGGCAAGGAAACCGCCAATAAGACTAATGGCATCCAAGATACTGCACGAATCTCACTAAGTGAATAGATGTCTTGTCGTCAAACACAAGGGAAACCACCCAGTCAACGACCAATGATGAAATGTCAACTGTTGGGTTCAAGGTTACCTACCAATGATGAAAGTAGGGCCAAGGTGCATGATAGGGCTACAATATCATGTGATTCTAAGACAAACTGAGGGTATGGCCGACATGCAAAGTCAAGAGTTTTGAGGAGTGGCCGACACAGATTGATAGACTTCCTTTGAACAAGAGCATGAGACATATGGAGAACTCTGGCAACATAGACCCGATGATGAAATCATGTGATGTAGGAGGCATCAATGAAATTCTCTATCGGGATTGGAAGAGTAACCAGTCGGTAGAGAAGACTCTGTAACGAGCATAGCTTCCTAAGGCCATGCTAATCCCAAAATTATGATGACAAATGGACTCGATAACTTTGTGCTATGTTCAAAGGTGACACAATTGTTGTCAATATGAGATAATACTCCCTTCCCGCCCATCTTTTTTTGTTTTTCATAGACAAATGAATGCTATGATACAGAGGAGGAAACGAGTGTCGCAAGTAAGAAAAACTAGTTCCAGTAGTGGAACATACCTATGCTCAATGCAGAGAAATGCATGTGGGAGATGGACACTTGGGGGAATGTTCCGTCCTAGGTATAGGGTGTCAAATTGCGAAGGATATAAACAAGGCTCTACTTGGTTGAGGATGCAAAATTGTTGACGCAAACAGTTTATAACGCAAATCGAGAACTGGCTATAGGCTCAACACTGCAAGCAAAGGCATGAGATTAACGCAAAAAAATGTCATTTTTTATGTCTTTTACTCTACTTGGTGTGAAAAATGGATAAACTTGTGACAAATAGACGAGTTGGAAAAGATCTTAAATTAAACTCGTTTAGGAGTCCTTGGGGTATAAGGTTGCATGTTTATGAATGAGAAATGAGGCTCAGCATAAAGTCATGTACGAGCTATGAGGGACTCCCGGTCCTATGGAAAAACTTTGCATAGGCACCAAATTTGGTAGGGGATCTAACTAGGGCACCCATGTTCAGTAAGTCTCTACCACTTGATAACAACACGACTTAATAGTAGATGGAAGGTTTTGTGTCGCAACAAATGGGTTCGTACCTGAGGCATAAAAGTGATAGTTATAGTATAATGTGAAAATGCATAACGGAGTGGATACCTATCCTATATGTTGGGTAATGAAAATACCTTCCCGTTGTGACGAACAACCAACATAACGTTGAAATCCGTAAGAATCCCCTTTTAAATTGCAAAAAACAACTCAATCCACCTTTCTATTAGTCCATCAGGTGAAAAAATGGGTTTAAAATATAGAAAGTGGGTAAAAATAGTTTATAAATAGTAACAAAACCAAAAATTACTATACCATTTTGATTGTTTTACCCAAATAGTGCAAATTGGACCAAAATACCTCCTAGATTCAAACGACAATTGCGGAAGCATCAGGCAACGAAATCAACGAACGTCTGGATCAGATAAATCTACTTCTCTTCCTCTTCAATTTCAGTGGATTAAATTTTTGAATTAAGTTCCAAATTTTTAGTTGTTGAGGGTGCAAAATGTGAATTTCGGTGTACGAAGGTTGTCCCCTATCGGGTTGCATATACGATGAGTTATACGTACTTGTGTAAAATGCAAGACACATGTAACCAACCCTATACAAGATTGTAAGTGAGGTAGACGGTGTACAAGCACGCAAACAATAAATTTCAAGGGTTCTAACTCAAATTTTGATTTGTCCTTGGTAGGATGGTTCTTGAATGGAGAGAAAGAGAGCACGAGGAGGTTGATGCTACTGTAGATCGAAATTTGGGGGCCCAAATGGACTTAAAGAGATGTGGCTTCTATAAATTTTGGGTGCTCAAAAGAATGAGAGCCCAGGTGAGGTTGCTTGAGATGCTTGTGGGTTACTGGGACCCTGAGAGTGAAAGGTTCAATCTCGATGAGCAACCATTGAGAATTGAAGTAGAGAATATTTACTTTTTGACTGGTCTATCACATCGGGGAGAGCTTGTAAACCTCAAATCATGGGGAGCAGGGAGCAGAATGAAAATAGAGGAGTACATCGACGCCCACTGTGTAGCAAGGACTCCTAAGGTAGGGAGTCAAGTCCCTATCCGGGAAATAAACAATCTCATCCTGAAGATTATTATCCTTGTATTGACCATGATCATAGGTTTGGCCTCATTGCATCAGGCATCGAGACCACTCATGTTCTATGCAGTGTAGTGTATGAGACCCACAGTATATGACTGGTGTACCTCACTACTGGCAAATATGAAGAGCCAATTGACAGAGTGAAAACAGGGAAGTAAGAGAAATTTTGGGTTTGTCTCTATCCTATGTAGTTTCTTTTTCGAGTGGGTTCCAGGTCTGGGACCTAGAGTCAAGATTCTTCCTAGAGGACCTCATGATCTAGCCATGGCACGGTGGACCGAGGTAATGAGGTGGTAGGGGGGAGGTAGGGTGTCGACAGCCTATAACGAGGATTTCTTCTACTGGTGGCAGCGACAGGTCATTTCTTTAGATGACTATCCCTATGTAGGGATAGACTTCCGAGGAGACCCGAACATGCCACTCCCACCAGGGGTCGCCTACAATGACATAGGTACGTCAAAAGTTTTTACATATTTCATTTTTTTTTGTATTTTTGTATAGTAGAACAAAAATATTTTTGGATGGTGCTTAAGTATTGATTGGACATTTGTGTAACGCAAATGTGGGTCCGCGACGGCCAGAAGGATTCCCTTGACATCGACGGAGGAACCGGAGAGACGAGGTAGCGGGTGGAGAAGCCAAGAGGGTCATACAAAACATGCAGGGTAACCTGTCGTGTTTGACTCATAGGATTCTCATGTTTCATGTAGAGGATCTACCTGAAGCCATGCAGCGACAGGTGGTTGGTGTACCCAGCGCATGGGTACGAATATTTCGGCATCTCGCAAACGTCGTGGTTTGTTACCATGACACACATCTTGCACCACAGGCATAGATGTCGTGGGATATTGTAGTACCAGCTGTATATGTGTATTGAGGGTATTAGCCCCAATTTTGTACTATAAACACCATATTTTTTGAAATATATAAAAAAATGATCTTCGACTTTACTTATATTTTACAATGTGTACATTGATGAGATGGTTTTCTTTGCTTTAGTTATGTGACAAATGCCAATCTAAAATGAAATTAGCATAAGCATCGGATCCATGATTATAATTCCTAGGAATGTGAGAATATGTAATAAAATCAAATTGTCGTTCTAAAAGATGTACCTGTAGGAATCGTCGAAGTAAAGTAAGATCACGCACGCGGTAACGGTCGTTCAACTGACATACTACTAATTCAGAATCTAGGGAAACTTTTAATGAACGAATACAATGCGAGATAGCATCGCGCAAAAGTTCTATAATGACGTTATATTTGGCCACATTGTTCATGGATGGACCTAGGCATACACCACCTGAAGACACTAGTAAACCCTTGGGTGAGTAAACCACCCAAGTGGCGAAAGCCAAGTTTTATGTATCACGACTAGCTCCGTCTGCGAATCCTAGGTAGACCGAAGACTCCATTGACATCTTTCAACCAAGTGAAAACTCGATAAGAAACCCAAAGATGAAAAGAAAAAAGATATATACACTAAATTTCATTAGTATACAAAGAGTTCCACCTAAGCCTGGGGCTCAAGTGTAATATCTTTTCAAGTGGAGCCCATTTCTGAGCTCAGCCAACCTATTCCCTTCATAATATTCTAACTCATAGGCTCCTTTTTCTAACACATGTCGCACAATATAAGGACCGTGCCACATGGGTTTAAACTTACCTGCCCCCAGTGGTTCCTTAGCTTGATCATACAAGAGGACCAAGTCACCCTTGGCGTACAACTAAGGACAGACAGACTTATCGTACTGGACCTTGACACATTTTTTGTTTGCCTCGATAGCCGTAGAGGCATCTCGATGTTGCTCATCAAGACTCTCTAGGTGCACAAGGCGTCGCTCAAGATCAGAAGTGTCAGGTAGGAGCGCGACTGCCAACTTAAGAGAAGGGATTTCTCATTCAATAGGTGATATTGACTCCACACCATGTACTAACTAGAAAGGGGAAAATTCGGTGGCCTCTTGACCAAGGTTCGGTATGCCCAGAGTGCAGAATATAGCATGATGTGCCAGTTGGACTTACTCTGACTAACAGTTTTTTGCAAAATCGTCTTGAGGGACTTGTTGACGGCCTCTACTTGTCCATTTTCCTGGGGGTAATAAGGAGAAGAATGACCATGTCTAAACCCTAGCTTAGCTACTAGTTCTTCCATCATTTCATTCTGAAAGTGACTGCCATGATCAGTGACAATCTCACTCAAGATACCAAACTGTGCAATAATTTGATTGAATACAAAGAAGGCTGCAGTCTTCCCATCGGATTTAACTGTAGGCATGGCCTCAGCCCACTTAGTAAAGGCGTGTATATGCTTCAAAACAAGTCCAGGCAAGGAAGAAAGGATGAGAACTCAGACCTAGAGTGTCCAGAAATTGTCAAGCAATGATGCGACAAGAAACACAATAGAAACGAGAGCAATCTAAGGAGAAATGTACTCCAAACCCTAAGAAAGAAGCTTCAATCCCTAGTACGGTCGTCAATTTTGTTACAAGGAAAATCTCTCTATGGCTAGGGTGAACCACAACAGACAGAAATGACTACATAAATCAACTCTCTTCTCAAGTATGCTATATAAACAAATATGCTAGCAAGACCAGATAAAAAGCCTACCTCGTCCAGACGTTCAATGAAGTCCACCGTTGAGCATTTGACCCAAAGCAGTACACCTGCAACTAGTCCTCAACAACCAAGCAAAGCAAGCATATGGTGATATTATATAATGTTATCACATTCAATAGCATAATCCATTAATAAACAAGACAAATACGCCCATAGAATAATAATTCAATATATTTGCAAGATATCAATTGGATGGGAAAAGAGTATTTCTATTAATAAATGATTAGCATAAGCGAAAATGTTACAGACTTCTGTGTCGGCATGGCTCAGAACCGAGAAACTAAGTTCCTTCCAGTTGGGCCTCCACCAAAGTCAAGCTCATAAGAGAGAAACAACGAGGTTGTCAATCAATAAGGGAAGATCTTGGGGGTTGAACACTGTGTTCAGACTTAAAGGACAAAGGGATGCAAACTCAATATGAAGTAAATAATTCCTCCAGAGTAACTTTGCTCTCAAAGTTGAATTCTTTGTCCTCTTTTCCATAGCTCGGAATTGGCCCATTTATAGCCTTCAAAATGGAACTGAAGGGTCGAGTCGGAACGTTTCTAGTATATGGAAGGCCAAGGATCAGATATCTTTTGTCGTGACATGGAAACCCGACATTTAATTTTCATTTTCTGGCACAAATCCCGATGTGCATGGGCTGTAGTGGAGCAGCCTGCGGATACGCATGTTGTATGATGTGCAAGGTGCGTACATGTGGAAAAATATTTATTTTTGGTTCTGGATCTTATAAACATGGATGATAAGTCTGCATGGGGGAATGGAAAAAGGCCATCTGGGCAAGATTGCATAGGGTGAGGCAAATGTTGCTATAACACTGTTGTAAAAAAAAATCTGCAGCAAATTATATCAGCCTTATGGCTGTAACAATCAATGTATTACAGAAAGAAAATCAGCCACTGAAAAGCCTCCAAACTTTACCAAAAAGTGCGCTAGACCAGGAAGAGTAAGTGTGCAAACTTTGGGAAAATTCCAATGGCTGATAAGAGAGTTGTCCAAACAACTGAGTTAGAGTTTCTGCAGCCTGAATGGCTGAAGATGCAAATTTGTAATAGCAGCAAGAAGTGTCCCTTTGATGGGGACGCCCTAGTGGTTGTGAGGTGCCCAAGGCACAAGGAAGACAATCCAAGTTGCAAGAAGTAAAAATGATAAGAAATTATGTTTCCCAATGCAATATTTTTTTTCTCCAATGCAAGACTAGTGCCTTTAGTTATGGATTAATGGGGTCAAAAAGAAAGAGTTGGGGTTAATTAAATCCTTGGGGGTGTAAATCCTCTTACTTCCCAAGGTAAGTAACCTAGCTAGGGTTTGAAGATGAGGGGTGTAAATCCTCTTACTTCAACAACAAAACCCTTGCAAAATAAATTTAAAAGATTAACATTTATGGTAGAAACTAGGATAGGGGTGTATATCCTTATACTCCCTATCTAGCCTTGGCCAAAACAACCTTGTTTTGAATTACAAATGATAATAACAAAGTAGAGAAACCATACCATTCAAGAAAAATCCTTAACATGCCAAAGTAAACCTCCACAAAAGCAAGATAATGACCTCCTAGAGATAGCGCACCATAATCATCATCAACCATAACCATAAAAGCATTATTCCATAGCACAAAAAGAAAAATACTCCAAGTGTAACGAAAAATTTCAACCAAGTACTTCTCACAAGAGGGAGAGTTATGTTAAAATGAGATCTTATGATCTCGTATTATACAAAATGTCACTAAGATAGTTTGTCCACAAAATTAAGGGTAAACTACAAGACTAGGGGTCAACAACCCTAATCTTGCCCCTTTTATAAAGTAATATTAAACAATTCACTTTAATTTGACTTTTGCACAAAGAAAAATCCCTAGTTCATATGGACGTCACCCCTTTAGGGGACGTTTAGGCACTAGGAGGAGTTCTTGGCGATGGAGGAGAGTAGAAAGCCTTCCCAAAGCCACATGTCAATCATCCCAACAACTTCCTTCATAATCAAGGCTCAATCCCCTCAAAACGTCCCTCTGCCAATGCATGTCAACTCACCACCGAACCATAACCACCCTAGTTGACGTCATGCATCTAGAGGTGATGTTTTGCCTCTCCTAGGAAAAACGTTTGGCATGTGGGGGCTAGTTTATGCTGTCCAAGTCATCTTCTAGGCCTTCAAAGTTTGATCTCTGTCATCTGGCATGCGAGCCCTTGGCATCCACTTGTGGGCTTCAAGCCCCATGGAAGCCCAAGCTAGGCTTGTTCTTTCAAAACTGTCCACCAACTAAGTCCTGCAAAGACAAATAAGCACACCCTCCAAGGATCTCAAGTCATAACATCATGCTAAGTGAATCCAATCAATAAACAAGCCACCTAAGCACGTGCATCAAAGATCATTAAGTCAAACAATTAAGTTCTCAAAGACATTATGTGACTTGTCAAGATTGAATATGGGAGGGTTGATGAGGTGTCCCATCAGGTGGATCTTGCCCTAGGTCAAGGAGAGTTTCCATGAGATCCCTCTCTAAGCCATGTAAAGTGGGTGAAGTGGTTATGGTCAAGACTCAATGGGCATAGGGTTCATGACATACAAGGGGTCATAGTGTCTCATTCATGGGTGCCTTTGTAGAAGGCGTGTGGTACCTTCGTCCGCAATGCACTTTTTCCAATCCCATTATTTTTCCATTCTTTCATTATTTCATAAATTCAAGGAAAGGTTGAAGTTCATTACCCTGGCATGGTGTCCAGATAATGGCAGTGTCACCCACAAACACCTAGTGGAAATGAGAAGGTCCGCACGTGATGAGACCCCCTTTCTCTCAGTCATGCAACTGAGAGCCACTACCCCGGCTTGGTGACTAGATGATGGTAATGTCATACCAATAGATATTCATGGACATGATAGGTCAGCTCATGATGAAACCTCTTATCCTTCAACTAGCCTTTTAAGTATTCTCAATCATATTTTTTGTGGGTCCCCCTTTTTTCAAAGATAAGCATTTCATTTCTTTCTTGGGTGATCCATGGGTGAAGCATTTAGAAGGTTCATACATAGGCTTTTATCTTTTACCCAACATCAATCCCTCTGGGCCTTCAGCCCCTTATTCCCATAGAATGAGGGACAACCCCTTCTTTGGTCAATACACCCTAAAATCCCAAGAGATAAGGAGATGGGGGGAAATAGTGATGAAAAGTGGTAAGTATGGTCGAGAACAGTACGATGGCTCTGTTGATATTATGGTAGCTGCGGGAGGGGTATTTACCTCCACGTGTAAACCTGACAAGATTATAATACTCCGGAAAGCAAGAATAAACCATAATGAGTTGGCTAATAACCCTAGAAGACTTGTTGACTCAAGAGGATAATTTATATTAGGTTATTAGCCTCCAAGAGAAGAAGTCGGCCAGAAATAATAATAATATACTGAAAAGACAAGTACCCAGAAGAAGAAGTCGACCTCGGTAAATCTGCCAAAACCACTATAAATACAAGGTGTCAGTCTCTCATTTGACACATTTTAGCAGTTGCAGAGAGCCAGTTCTGCGCAGTGCAGTTGCAGTCTTGTGCACAGGTTTGGAGGAGAGTTGTTGGTGTAGTTGCTGCAACTAGTAGTTACGTTTTGGTTTGGAACATATGATCAACCTTTTTTGATGCGCTATCCTTGGGGAAAGGTGCGCTACCCTTTGTTTGGCTATCTAGCCTAGGGTTTGCTTCCAAAGTGATTCTTTGTCAAGGTTAAGGTGCTCAGAGGGTGGCTTCGGCCTATGGTTGGGTGACAAGAGTATTGTCAATGGTAAAACAAGCACACATATGGGCCCACACCTCATTCATTCAGTCTAAATGCTGGAAGGAAGCATAGCCGCTAGGATATTGAGCTCGTTGAGGAACTGTTGCTAGGGTTACTAGTAGGAGTAGCTTCCAAGACACTGCAGTTAGGGTTACTAGTAGGTGCAGTTGCAGAAACCCTAATCCTCTTGTTGAGGAACCTTAAGTGAAGGGATTGACCTAATCTCCAGATAGATCAGTGCACCCTAGCCCAACGCATCTTCTGATACTCTCAAAAATTCAAGACGTGAAGTTTGAATTTCTGGTCAAATCTAGGGTTGACCAAGTCAAGTAGCCATGACTTACTCTATGAAGTCAGAGAACAAGTTAGATGGAGCTTCTAACTTCATAGCGTGGAAGACAAGAATTGACCTCATCCTTGCCAAGAATAAAGTGTTGGATATCGTGAAAGGAAAGATCGTGAAGCCAGAGTTTGAAGAAGGAAAAGAGATGTAACCGCAGAACGTTGCAGCCATGGAGAAGTTCAAAGACAGTGATATCAATGCTATGAGTATCATAGTGGAATCTATAAAAGACCACTTGATACCCTACATATCCCATCTTGACTCATCAAAGAAGATGTACGATGCCCTAACAAATCTCTTCTCAGTCAGAAACATTGGACAAGTAATGAGTCTGAAGAATGAGCTCCGTGACATGAAGATGAATGATGACGACAGCATAACATCATACTTTGT
>ML785738.1:321065-331604 GCA_009831015.1 Picea engelmannii
GGTTGTCTAGTCTGCTATCCAGAACTAGATCTCAGCCAGATCTACCATAAAGGTCGATCCTAAACACCGCCTGAATAAGCACGGCTTCCTATGGCTCACCAGCCTAAACCATTTTATTACATTCAATACAAATATAAATGAGGTTGCGCCTCCCTTCATCCTTTGAATGCGTGCACTCTGACGTGGCTGGCTGGCTGGCTGAATGGAGAGATGCTCCTGCATCATTTGTGCTCAAGACCATTACCTGTAATACCTCCCTAGCTAGGAGGGAGTGTTGATTTTATGGTAGCTGCGGGAGGTATTTACCTCCACGTGTAAACCTGACGAGAATAGAATACTCCGGAAAGCAAAAAGAAACCCTAATGAGTTGGCTAATAACCCTAGAAGACTTGTCAGCTCAAGAGGATAATTTATATTAGGTTATTAGCCTCCAAGAAAAGAAGTCGGCCAGAAATAATAATAATATATTGAACAGACAAGTACCCAGAAGGAGAAGTCAGCCCCAATAAGTCTGCCAGAACCACTATAAATACAGGGTGCCAGTCTCTCATTTGACACATCTCAGTAGTTGCAGAGAGACAGTTCTGCGCAGTGCAGTTGCAGTCTTGTGCGTAGGTTTGGAGGAGAGCTGCTGGTGCAGTTGCTGCAACTAGCAGTTACGTTTTGGTTTGGACTATATCTTGGCTAGGGTTTGGAACATCTAATCATCCTTTGTTGATGCGCTATCCTTGGGGAAAGGTGCGCTGCCCTTTGTTTGGCTATCTAGCCTAGGGTTTTCTTCTGGAGTGATTCTTTATCAAGGTTAAGGTGCTTGGAGGGTGGCTTCGGCCTATGGTTGGGTGACAAGGGTATTGTCAATGGTAAAACGAGCACACATATTTCATATTCTAACAGGCTCTTCAAAGGAGTTCCTAGTAGAAAACCCATCCCCAAGGAAGGCCACTTACTAGGGCGCAATGTCAACGACCAAGGTGAAGCAAGGAAAAAGGCATAATGTCCAAGCATATATCATGAAATCTAGAGCAATCTAAGATACAACATACTTAAATGCCTTAAATATTGAAATTATGCTCACCATAATACCGACTTGTACTTCATGGAGCAAGGCCCATTGCCTTCCGAAAGCCAACTGATGTGGTGGATGCCATCTGAAAATCTGCGACCTCTGTGGTGGTGATTGAAGAGAACTGAGGTACTATCAGGCTGCTAAATCTGATTTGTCTTTGACTAGATTTTAGCTCTAAGTTTAAACTCCCATAACTTTCCTTTGCTACCTTTTAGGACAACAAACAATTAGGTAAATTTCTGCTGATAATTTTCATTGGTTAAGTGTTATTTGAGGTGCCCTTGCAAGTGTTTTGACATTCCAATGTTAGCACATGCAATAAAAATCAAACACATAACACTCCTCAGATCTTTACAACTCTAAAATGTTGATCTAACAATTCTAAGCATGCATGAAATTAACACATCAGTTTTTGGTCAACATGACCCTGGAAAAACCCCCATGAGGAAAACCAATTTGGAGTAGATGTATATAGAAGGCCTCAAATAAAAATGTACAACACGGAAAACATATACAAGTGAACCTGGTACAATAGAAACCCTTCTCGGATGCCTTGGAGTCCCTTGAAGATGTTCTTGCTAGCCTCTTGAAGCTAGGCACCCTTTGCCTTGGTGCGCCCCTCTTCCTTTGCTAACTCTTGACCCTCTTTCCTTGTGCCTTTTCCTTTTCCCTTGAGATGCCTTTGCCTTAGCCTTTGCCCACTTGAATCTTGTGAAGACCTTGCCTCTTTCCTTGAACTTGGCACCCTCTACACAAGGTGCACCCTCCTCCTTGGCTTGGTGCACACCTAGCCTTAGTGCACCCCTCCTCTAGAAAGACCTCCCTCTATGGGTGTGCACCCTTGGCTTCTCACTAAGGTCTCCCCTCAAGTAGTGCGCCCCTCCTCCTCCATGAATCCTCTCATGAACACAGTGCGCCCTCCTTGACGCTTTGCGCCTCTCCTCCTCCAAGTGTGCCCCTAAGCAAGGAATGTGCCTCTCTTCATGTAAATGCCTCCAACTCCATGGAAGCTCCTCCCTTCATGATATGTGCATTCCTTCCTCAAGTCACAAGTGATCTCTACCTTGTGCGCCCTCCTCTCTTCAAGAAATGCACCAAAGTACTCTTCTCCTCCTCCTCCTCTCCTCTCAAATCTCTCAAGTGAGGAATGAATCTCATATTTTCCCTATTCCCTCCATTAGCCTCTCTTTGGCCAAACAATAAAAGATAAATGGCCTAGATCCAATCTAGCCATGTCTAATCAATGGGTGAGATTTAATCCTAAAACTCACTTAGGAAACCCACTTTCCTTAGTTTGCCTCATGTCCTTTAACTCGCCCACAAAGTGAATTAAATGTCTCTTTAATGAATTAAGTGACATATTTCACTTTTCACTAACACTCCTAAGTCAAAGTGAAATTAGAACATAAAGTAAAGTAATGAGGGTAATAGTCTCCCCCTTTGTGTTTAGAGACTCACAAACACAAGGGGACCACTTTCTGAGGTACCCAAATCTTAGCAGTGGGGTCTCCATCTGTGCAAAAGGATATTGTTGATCATGTAGTCTCTCGGCACTCCATATATGCACCCTTAGGGCCTTCAGACATAATCTCCTTAGTTATCCACAAAATGGGGATAACACTTTTCTCCCACAAAGATGGTCACTAGATTTCCCCTTGTAATTCATGCATATTTCTTACTATTTACTTGTAGGGAGAGCATCATTTTTTATAGCAAGTGGAACCAAGGAATACTCAATTGCATTTCATCATCTTTTTGTTTTGCTTTTATTTCCCTTTTGCGCAGAGTGGAATTAGCTCCTTTCATGTCCAAAGTACATTTCTTCAAGTACTTGCCAATTGATATTCCTTCTTATCCGGTGCTAAGACAAGTTAGGGATGCCATTTAGATCTAGCTGAAGGAAGAAGAAGCAATCTTATGTGAGACGCATAATGCTTATCATATGCCTAAACAAGCTCACAAAATACTTCCTTCCTTTAGAGGCATACTAGACAATGCATGGAAAAGTGGCTTAGAGAGCCCTAGTTTTGTATGGTCAAGTAGGGTATTCATAGTACATTCCTGCATGAACGAAGATCAATTTTCACACATCTTACAATTCTTTAAGATGAGATATGTGCCTTACCAGTGGTTTTTCCATTGCCTTCTTTGCAGCTCTGGTTGGGCTGCAAATATATCTAAGGATTTATATGTGCGACTTATGTTCTTTCTTGCTCAATACAGGGAGAAAGGCATTCCAACTTCTCTCCAAAATTTTCCTCTCTTTAAGTTTGTGAATGATGACAACAGAGTAGATTGTGCTAGTTTATTTGATATATCTAATAGCCACAAACAATATATTTCCTCTGAGGTGGATCATATTTCAAGGTTGGAAAGATGGAGTGGGGAGTTTGGATGTGTTGCAAATTTCAAATTCATGCTCAGTGGCACTCAAATGGCCATCAGAAAATTGAAATCTCAAAGACTTTCAATGTTACTAGGATGGTTAAACTTACTATCCTCAGATCACTCAGATTTTTGTATCAAGCTTTAGTAAGCAACTCGTAGAGAAAGATAAAGTTTCTAAGAGGAGTAAATTTGTTGTTACTCATTTTTTGTGATTTTCCTACACTAGGGACCATATTGACAAGAGAGATTTTCAGAGATTATGTGCATATTCACTAGTAGTTAATGACTCTAGCTATATAGTTACGCATTCCAAAAAAAAAAATGTGATAGCATCCATAAGCAAGTGGGAAAAGCTATTTGGGAGCAACCCATGGGTTTAACATGAGTTCGTTGCAGTTTTGTCAACATCATGTCGATGAAAATATCGTCAAGGGTCTGGAAAGAAAATATCAGAAACATTGGGGAAAATATCGAAAAATGTTGGTAAAATTTAAAAAATACAAAAATGTCAGGAAAATGTCGGATAATATCATCTGCCCTCTAAAAACAGAAATTATCGCGATGTTGGAGACAATATCATGATGTTGGCAACACCAGTTAGTTGCCCTATCAAGGGCTTACCTAAAACCACCTGCTTGTGCTTATGGGTTGGAAGGGGCATATGATCTTGGGCCATTTATTAGAAATGAGGTTGGAGTAGTAGATATTCCATTTCTAAGACTACCAAACCTTGCCTTGCCTAGACTTCTCACAATAAAGAGAAAATCCTTTTTCTCTTAGAGTGTATAAAGTTTTTGACAGTGACCTGTAATGTTCCCCTAAGTTTATGGGACACTAAAACTAAAAGTAGCTAAAAAGAAATCAACATCAAATGAGCATCAAGGGTTCAATGCCACTGATTGATCCTCTACATCCATCTGTTGTATCAAGGCATCAGGACCATCATTGGGAGTGTCACTATCTAAGTCAAAGTCACTCTCATGAGTAACCAAAGCAAATCGTGGCTCACTCTCATCTCAAAGTCAAATGCTAAATGACTTGTAAATGTCAAATAAGAGAGATGTATAGGTAAGGGTGAATTAAGTTTAGTTGTTCACAAAGTTTCTTTTTTTTAAACATATTTTATGCTTTTTTAAAGTTTTTATGCATTTTGGAAAAAAAATTGAGGGGCACCCACAAGCCCCCCTTTTGGAGAAACGTGTGCAGCTACTTGAGGAAACATTGTGGGGTGCGTTTCGCAAAAAGGGGGGCATGGTGAAATGTTTCACCAAGCGCCCCCCGTCCCAGGGGCATGGCGAAACATTTCACCAAGCGCCCCCCATCCCGGGGGCATGGGGGGTGAGGAGCGCACGCCCTTTACCTTGGGGGATGTGTCCCCATGGAACACTGGTAAACTGTATTGAGACATCCCCTGAAGAATTCAAAAGAAGCACGGCTTAAGGAAAATGGCTAAAAACATATTGCGGGTACCAATCTCCCAGCATGTCTTTTTTATTCAATTTTGAATAGCAATCTATTGATTTTCAGTTAAATGACCTTCCCTTCATCGATATTCCATTATACAACAAACCCATCAATGACTTCAAGAGGGCCCTCCAAAAGATGGGGGTGGTTGTTGAGTTTGGGAAAGGATGTGATGTTATTGCCAAACATATCCAAATGCACAAGGAATTGCAAGACATAGCCAGGCTTTATGAATATCTTCATCACTTTGAATGGAATCCTGTCGACAGTAACTCTATTAAAATAAGGATTCTGCTTGATGGTGGACTTGGGGGTGAATGGAAGAATTGAAAATGGCATATTTCACCATAGATTAGAAATCCTCGACAACTTCTATGAAGATGAATGACTTCTTTTCTTTTATTGTTCTCTTTGTGTGCCTCTGTATCCCAAAATTAGACATCATTGCAATCTACGGCTAGGTTGGATATCCAATGATCATCAAGGTTCTATAGCAGATTGCTGCTAAGTTTGGAGAATTTTTTTAAAACACTGGACCAAATTATCTGACAAAATAAAGCAACATCTTGGAAGAGGACCTCCTAAATTGTTAGATTACACAAGCATTGGAGATATCCAACCAAGTGCTCTAAATGAAACCTTCATTCCTAATGACTTGAAGTTGAAAGAGTTGTTCATGGGAGCTTCTGCAAGCTGATTTGCATGGCATCTTAACCCTTCTGATCCCAATATACCATTGGATTCATTGTTCTCAATTTATATCCATCTTGGAGCTTGGAACATATCCCAAGCAACACAAAAGGTTGATATCTTTGTTCCGAATAACATCTCTTGGCGAAATATTCCAAAAGGAGAGATGGTTAGAATAGGACTATACAGAGTTATTTTAGTGTATCTTGCACACGCCTCATTCAAATTGTCACCTGATAAAAGACATCAAATTGTGAGTACTCTTGTTAATTCTATTGTCTATGAAGCTACTGAAACCTTTACAGTTGAGTACTCATTTTCATTAGCAACAAAAAATGGTGTGGAAGAGAAGGTTGAAGGAAGAACAACTAGTCTGGCAAGATGGGAAAAGTGTGAGTGATTTTGATTTAAAAAATCTGATCTGCACAATCAAAAGGAAAATATATCCTTCCAGATGTGAGATCTCTCCCCCAGTGATCAGTTGGGGAGGTCACGGGTTCAACTCTCTTGATCCACTCGGGATGAGGCTCCATAATCAGGGCCGACAATTTACCCTGTTTACCATCATTGGATCATGGGGAAGTACTGGGAGGGTTTTTTGCGAGGATTTCCTTGGAAGAAAAAAAAGGAAAATATATCCTTGGCAATTGTTTTTGCAAAGGTAACATTTCAACTGCCTTGTTTCCCAAGCATCCCGATCTTGTTGCAGGCTTGTGTGAAATGGTTAAGTTAGTATATATTTTTAGGATTTGAAGATAATCCAGTAAATTACATGCTCCAGTCCAAAAACTTCCAACTGTTTGTAGAGGAAGAACATTTCCTGTCATGTATTTTTCCTGAAGAAAATGAAAGCTTGTTTCCATCAGAACAGTCCAGAGAATTCTATGGATAAAACTTTTGGGATAGAAAAAGAATCTTGAGGCCAACCAAGCCAATGAAGTCAATTGGATTTTTTTCACTAGATTGTCTAAAAGTATGGGAAATGAGCTTGTTTTCGTTTAAACAAGCAATATTCAATATGGAAGAGTCTGCATCCAACAATATGTAAAAGAAGCGGATGAGGTTGTCATTCCCATTGGCAGCAATAGATACAGAGACAGAGTATATTTTCAAGATGATAGGTGATGCCCACTTCAAAATGTTGATGACTTTAGAAGTGGTCGGTGGCAATGAAATTAGTGAGATGGTGCCACTAAAGTTGGATTACTTGGTAGCCCTGAATTGATGGAACATTTTGGGGGAAGTGGAAAATTAGAACAAACAACTTCGTCACCCTCTTCTAGTGGCAATGACGAATTGGATGTAGAGGCATTGAAGTTAGTTGTAGGAGCTACTTTCCTGAGCTTTAATGGGGTAGAAGGTGAACAACAGTAAAATTGATTTGAGCTAGCAAATCTAGGGTTTCAAATGAAACTCCATGTTTATTAATTACTCACATTTTCACCATGGGTTGTGGGGTCTGCACCAGTTACTAAATTTCAATTGAGTAAATGTAACTGCTAAATTTGCATATAATCAAATGCTCACCGGATAAAGAAGAACATCGATTTCCTCTTTTAACAAATTTTAGTGGTTTTGTCTTTGAAGTGAAAATAATAATGACATATTTGCCTTATAAATTGAAAAATACAGATCAGGAAACATATTGGTGAAGATGTTAAAAATATTTCCATTGTGGTTATGAATCTCATAAAACCAAACATTTTTTGATGATTCCAATTTCTGTGTAATTACAAAAAATTTATAATGCATAATCTTCTTCCTACAAACAATAATATGAAAAACTTAATTTTATTATTTCATTTTCATGGGGACGAGAATGTAGTAGGAATTAAGGGGATGAGCACAACCGAGTTGTTTTTATAACCATGAAGAAATTGAGGGCAGATTTGGCATCAATGCTTACCTTTTTTTGCTCTGGGTTAAGGTTTCGAGCAACCCCCAAGAATTTGAGAAGTGAATTGCATAGTTAGTTTGTGACTACAGATTTGGTCTCCATGAATATTTTATTTCATATCACCATTGATTATTAAACATTCTCTCGAATGAACACTATCCTGAAATTGAAAATTCTTTGCAACAACAATAATATTAAGGTTCTTAGAGAAGGTAAAATACCAAGGCATGTAATTCTTACTAATTTATAAACAAGAAGCATTTTGTTAGTCTAATCTAATTTAGACAATGCACGAGTTTCTTTGATTAACCCTATGTATAAGTCGGTATACAGTTTAACCACAACTCATCAAAGAATGCACTTTTTAGAGAAATTTCATTGTCACATCCATAAAAATCAGCTTTTAAATAAAATCCATTAAAAATCTAACTAAAAAATAGTTGCAAGATCTACAAAAAAAATTTAGTAAATTGAATAAAAAGTTAAAACCAATGGAAAATTCAAAAAACCCTTGAAATGCCCAAAGTTATTATTCAGGAAACCAAAAAAAAGGTAAAAAACATTCTTAACATCAAATCTTCCATGAAATCTGAGAAGCTGCCTGAATATCCCATTTTGGATCGGTAAACTTCAAGGGTGAAAATTTCTGTAGATCAAAAGGCCAAAGATATGCCATAGAACATTCACCAATCCAAGTCAAGAGCACCAAATTGATCAAAAATGCCGGGGTGAATGCATCAAACTAGCTTTGAAAATTTTAGGGTGAATGCAACAAACCCTCTAAAAATCTTGATAAATTCCAGGCGAATGCACTTAAAGCCTTCTGAAAATCTTGAATTTTTTTTGGGCAAATGCACTAAACCCTCTGAAAATCTTGAAAAATTTGGGGCGAATGCATATTGCAACAATGGAAAGTCAACGCTGAAATATCATATGTGATCTTGTTTTAGGTAATGAAAAGGCTATATTTTATTTTATTTGAATCCTAACTATATTTTATGGGTGAAGGTTTAAAAATGTTCTAATGTAAAAAAATTGCCCACACACTGTTTCTAACCCCTTAAATTTAATTCTTAAAATTTTCCTTGACTCTGGCAAACAAGATTCTGGATATGATTTCTATGAGAGGAGTGGACAGGGAAGAGAAGTCTTCAGTAGGTCTCATGTGACATTTACAGTTTTCCAAGGGAGGTTGGCGTAATGATTGATATATGACACAAAGGAGCAATAATTATGGCAAAGGATCTTAGCATATTCTTGTACAACATTGCATTCAGAATGCTACTCATCTAGCAGGTATAAAGTGGAAATTACGAATCTGCGATATAGCTGGTAGTGGTGTTGCTTTCAAAAAATTTAGATCAAGTATACCATATCCTTTAGAAGATTTGGAAGGCTTGGCGTTTAATGTCCAAAGAGCTATAACTAAATTTTGATTGCCCCAAAAGTAAATGGGATTTGAGGACACAATCTATTTGAATTTTGGACCTTCCATTTATATAGGGACCGGAATGGTGGAATTCCTTTTCTTTAAGTAAAGAGAATAGCCTAGAAGGCTTTCTGCACATAGGGGGAATTGTACAACAAATAAGTCAAAAATTGGTTACCTTGAAAATTTGTAAATCTTTGTAAATCTTCCTTTAAGACCCAAGGTATTTGGTTGGTTGGTGCTTAGTAACAACTCATTGGTTTAAGATAAGATCCACAACTCAAGTCTAACAAATGGTCAATATGCAAAATTCCACCAAATAGAAATAGTAAAACATGAGTTTTGGGATTGTAAGGTTGCCAGAGTATTTAATATTAGGTTGCTACTGAGTTTTTCATTGTCTGTGTCACCCTCCTGCACTGCAAAGGGTTCATTCTTGGGGACACAGAGTAATGGCCAAACATTCTAGAAGAAGTGCTTGGAATGCCATATAATTTACAAGCATCCGTCATGGAAATGAAAAATTTGTGCCACATTTAATGGGGATGCCACCTCCTTTCATCTGGAAGAGGTTACACCATTTAGATTAGAATCAGAAGCCCATTTTTCAGCAAAAATTGGCATGTTTAGAAAACATGTAGACTTTCTTGAGTTTAAGACCAAGCGGAAAATGTTGGCTCTCGTTGCCTATATAAGTAGGATTGCTCTGTATTATGATATATTCACAATGTGGCTGAATGATGTAAAATTATTGATATATAATATATTGTTTAACAATAAAAGATAAGACCGTTTTAAAAAAGGGAAAAAACCCAGCCATGTGTACATTTTGACAAGAACCAAAATATCATAAAGCATGTTAACACAACTAAAACAATGAAACATTCTAGCAACGTAAAACATACTAACATAGACGTAAACCAAAATGAAACCCTATTATAGGTTAGTGCAACCATGGTGAAAAGGCATCATGATAATCACACAATGCATATTTCATTTTCTCAAACAACTCCAACAGTAAAGGAAACATACCATAATATTTATAATCTAGGGTTATAATATTTTTATAATCTCAAAGAGTTACCAGAAAAATGTTCTCATGTGAACTCCAACTTAACTAATTTCAAGATTTAGCAACATTCCGTAGCATGGTAAATGACCTGTAAGATAAATTTATTCTGACCTGTAAATCGACCTGTACTGCAAGAGGAATTCCGCCTGACCTGTGAGCTGACCTGTGAGCCGACTTATGAGACAAATTTAGTAGAATGACCATACTAAAGGATATGCAGTTTCTCGAATCTTCAACCCCGCCATTAGCATACAATATCGAAGCTGCCAAGTGGTTATTACCCATTTTCTACCCTGAAAAGTGCCTCCCAAAACCAAAATCCAAGACAAGCACCATACCGACATCCATATATGCACAGAGAATAGTGCCCTGGAACAGAAGGCTCTAATTCTGGTCATTTTCTTTTCAAAGCATAGCACATCCACATTCTGAATGTGCAAAAAAATAGTTTCGTAGCATAAAAAAGACCCCACCATATTTCTTGCCATTTTAATGCACAGAAGCCACAAACTTCAGATGCAGCACGCCCGCAT
>ML785738.1:341513-360379 GCA_009831015.1 Picea engelmannii
CTTGGCTAGTGAAGTTGGCCACAGGAACCAAAAGGAAGGTCACTGAATTGGTTAAGTCCTGTTCAGTAGACATGAAAGGAATGAGCACTAAGGCTGAATTGAACATTCTGCCTTTAGGCTCATACGATTGCTTAATTGAGATGAACTGGTTGGACTAGCACCATGCCCTTCTGGACTACCGTAACAAGAGGTTTACATGCCTGAACGAAGAGGGAAATCAGGTAACAGTCCAAGGAATTCCTAGAGTCGTGGCTGTTAGGGAAATCTTAGCCATGCAGCTGAAGAAATGTTACTGGAAAGGCTCTCAATTATTTGTAGCTTGGGTGGAAGAAGCATCACGAGATGTATTCTTGAATCTGGAAGACCACGAGGTACTCAAAGAGTTCAAGTACGTATTTCAGGAGGTACCTGGACTACCTCCAAAGAGGGACATCAATTTTTCTATAAATTTGATGCCTGGAGCAGCTCCAGTTTCGAAGGCTCCTTATAGAATGAGTACGCCAGAGCTGAAAGAGTTGCAATTGCAGTTCGAAGAGATACTAAAGAAGGGATACATTCACCCCAGCGTGTCATCGTGGGGTGTCCCATTCCTATTTGTGAAGAAGAAGATGGGACGTTGAGGTTGTGCATTGATTTCCGGTAGTTGAATAAGGTAACTATCAAGAACAAGTATCCTCTGC
The DNA here is from genome assembly GCA_009831015.1 of Picea engelmannii. NCBI lineage: Eukaryota > Viridiplantae > Streptophyta > Pinopsida > Pinales > Pinaceae > Picea > Picea engelmannii. The sequence continues at coordinate 342,194 of ML785738.1, forward strand.
TGAGGATCGATGATCTTTTTGATCAGTTAAAGGATGCGAAAATATTTTCAAAAATAGATCTCCGTTTAGGATATCACCAAATGAGAATAAATGATGAGGACATTAGCAAGACCACTTTTAGAACAAGGTACGGTCATTATGAGTTCATGGTGGTGTCGTTCGGGCTATCCAACGCACCTGTTGTTTTCATGTGCTTAATGAATGGAGTGTTCAAAGATTATTTGGACAAATTTGTCATAGTTTTCCTGGAGGATATCTTGGTGTATTCCAAGACAGAGGAAGAACATGAGCAACACCTGAGAATGGTATTGCAGGTGTTGAGAGAACACCAGTTGTACGCAAAACTAAGCAAGTGCTCATTTTATCAAAGGCAGATTCATTACTTGGGGCACATTATATCAAAGGAAGGGATCGTTGTGGATCCTGAAAAGGTTGAGGCCATTCGAGAATGGTCAGCTTGAAGGAATGTGGTGGAAGTTAGATATTTTATGGGTCTAGCAAGCTACTATAGAAGGCTTATAGCCGAATTCTCAAGGATAGCTCATTCTATCACTTCCTTGCAAAGGAAGGAGAAGAAGTTCAAGTGACTGAAGAATGTGAGAGAAGCTTCCAGCGATTGAAGCAACTGCTAACCAGCGCTCCAATCCTGAAGATTGCAAATCCAAATAAGGATTATGTAGTGTGCAGCGATGCATGTAAGGAGGGGCTGGGAGGAGTTCTCAGCCAAGAGGGATTTGTAGTTTGTTACATGTCCCGAAAGTTGAAGGAGCATGAGAGGAATTATGCCACTCACAATTTAGAGCTGGCAGCAATCGTCCACGCCTTGAGGAAATGGAGACATTACCTCATGGGCAAAAGATTCAAGTTGAGAACAGACCATAACGGTCTAAAGTATTTATTTGATCAGCTGACTTTAAATGTCAGGAAAATCAGATGGCTGGAGTTTCTGTGAGAATATGACTTTGATATCAAGCATATCAAAGGGAAAGAATATAAGGTGGTTGATGCACTCAGCAAAAAAGTGCATGAATTACATGCTACAGCTATTAGCATGTACAGGACTGAGATTAAAGACAGAATTTTGGAAGCTGCAAATGATGATTTGCAGTACAGAGGTTTAGTAGCAAAGCTACAGCAGTGTGAGAGACCACAGACCAAGGAAAGTTACACCTTGGGAATTGATGGCTTACTTCTGTATAAAAACAAAGTGTATGTACCCAATGTCCGAGATTTGAAGCTAGCAATTCTGAAAGAAATGCATAACGTGGCTTATGATGGACATCTCGGATACCAGAAAACGGTGGTAGTAGTCAAAATCCATTACTTCTAGCCGGGTCTGAAGAAGGAAATCGCTGAATACATCGCCAGATGTATGGAGTGTCAGAAGGTTAAGGATGAGCATAGGCACCCAGCAGGGTTGCTCAACCCTTACCCATTCCTGAATGGAAATGGGACGTGGTAACAATGGATTTTATCACCGGACTACCTAGAACAAGCAAGCAGCATGATTCAATCATGGTGGTGGTGGACAAGCTTACTAAAGTTGCCCATTTTATTCCACTGAAAACCACCCACAGGGCAGCTGATGTTGCTGATATCTTTCTAAAAGAAGTTGCACGCTTGCATGGAATTCCTAAGACAATTGTGTTTGATAGGGACCCGAAATTCACTTCAAATTTTTGGAAAGCATTGTTCAAAGGATTCAGAACAAATATGAACTTTAGTACAGTGTATCATCCTGAGTCCGATGGTTAGATAGAGAGGGTGAACAGGGTAATAAAAGACATACTAAGAATGTATGTGATGGATAAACCATCAAGGTGGGAAGACTACCTATATTTGGTAGAATTCGCCTACAATAATGGGTATCATGCATCATTGAAGATGATCCCATTCGAAGCACTTTATGGAAGAAAGTGCAACACTCCAGTGAGATGGGATAATCCAGCTGACAGAGCAGTCGTTGGGCCTGAACTGCTCAAAGAGATGGAAAATCAAATGATAAAAATTAAACGGAATCTAAAAGCTGTCCAGGATAGGCAGAAAAGTTACGCTGACAGTAACAGAATCCATAGAGAATTCATAGTGGGTGACCATGTTTTCCTGAAAGTGAGGACTAACAGGAGTTCCCTGAAGTTGGGAAGTTGCGCCAAATTGACAACAAGATTTAGTGGGTCATTTGAGATCCTGGAAAGGATTGGGCCAGTTGCATACATGCTTGCATTACCTGCATCTATGACTGTACATAATTTGTTTCATGTTTCACTGCTTAAGAAATATGTACCTGATGCTAATCATGTTATCGATTGGAATGTGATTCAAGTGGAACCAGAAGGTGTCCTACAAGTGCATCCTGTGCGCATATTGGACAGGAAAAGAAAACAGCTCCGGAATCGAGCTATAGAGCTTGTAAAGGTCCAGTGGACCTGGTACGGTCCTGAGGACGCGACATGGGAGCATGCAAATGCTATGTGGGTAGAGTACCCACATCTTTTTGAAAATTTTGAAAGGCTTGCAGAGACAATGTAAGTTGCACTGAGGATAGTGCATAAATAAGAGGAAGGGGATTGTAGTGTCCCCAAGGCCGAGCCCTGTTGTAAATCATGTTCTGAAAGGAATTGTAATTATGTTTTATAGGCTGGTGAGCCAAGTTTTTATAAGCTAGTGGCTTATGTGTTTGTTAGGCCATGGAGCCTAAGTGTTGAAGGCTAGGAGCCTGTTGTTGTATATGTAATCACGCAGAACAATTAATACAAATTTGTAAACACCGCCAGGTGCAGACCGACCACGATGAATGAGTGAAGGGGGACTAAGCTTCCATAGAGAAGGCAAGGGATTAGGGGCTGGAAGGTGGGAAAAGGGGCTAAGTGTTAAGCCTAGGGGGCTTAAGCCTTGGGAATAATATTTTAATATTATTCCAAAAAGGCATGAGCATTTCATGTTTTATCCTAAGCTCCTAACCATGAGAAAGGTGATGCATGCTGGGTAAACCCATGCAGTTTCGAGGGATACAAGTGTCATCCCTGACCCATGCAAATAAAATGGCGAAGATGAGACGTGATGGGGGTTCTCCTCCATTCCACCCGACGACCTGAGTGCATACGGCCTCTGAGCGGTACGACAGATCCAACCTCTGCAAAAAAACCTCGTACATATTCTGAACTGAAAAACCTGTGTTTGTCTGGAGAATCCGTGTGTATCCTCTATCTGAGATCGAGCTTGTTTATGGGGTCTCTATCCCAAAGTCGTGACCGTGAGCCATTCGGCCATTGTTGAGCCTGTAGGAAAGCCGCGTCAGTTTTCCCTGTTGATTGTTGTGGCCACGCAGTGCTGGACTGTGTGTGGCTTGCTGGCCAGTGGAGAAACACTCTCTCCAGGAGAGAGAGTGTACAGAGGAAGGAGAGAACTCCTAGAAGGAACCTTGTAGCTGCCACAAAGCCCGGAGACTTCCAGTCCGGCATGTTGTTGTAACCCAAGGCAAGGGAGGTTAGCAGCCGAAGCACTGTCTAGGTGACAGAGAAGGTGTATACTCCTAGGGTGGAATAGGCATGTGGGGAATGAAGGTTTGTGGGTAGTGAGCGTGAGAGGTTCCTAGGAGAGAATCCCATCCTTGTGGCTATGTGATGTTTCCCTGTAACCTCAGCCTAGCCTAGGATTCCTTGTCTTGGGGTGGAGCTTAGTCCCAGCTCGGGGGTGACCCACTGTTAAGCTGATGAGCAGTGCGGTTTAAGGCTGGGAGGTTCATAGAAGGCCTACACTTGGTTGGTGGAATCTACCACTGTTCAAAGATAAGTACCAGATGATGCTTTAATTATGTTTCTATATCTCTGTGTATTATAATCATCATGTATTTTGTTGTGTATATGAATTGATGTTAAATAGTATTGATTGTTGATTATGGTAGTAAATCGTATGATTACTCTGTGTTGAATGTCTTTAACTTATTTTGAATACATGTGATTAATTGTGAGTGAGAATGTTGTTATTCCGCGTAGTAACACCTACACAGTAGTGAGTGAAAAGTGGTGCTACATCGATATTAACACCTAATACAGAGAGTACGAGACGATAGATGAAGATATCCATGGGAAAGTTTCCTATAAATACTTTTGCGACCTCAAACATAAATACAATCCTAAGGAGGGGAACAAAGGAGCACAATTCCCATGAAACTTTGATCTCATGCACAAGGTGGGCAGGTTGATTATTCCACCCTTCAATGCGTCTATAAAGAGAATGGTCAGGGCCTAGGCACATAAGTTGGACACTTACCTCCAACTTAACCTAATGATTGAAGCCGAAGCAATTAAGTATGCCACCCTTCACTTGGAAGGAGAAGCTCACGAATAGTGGTAGCATGGGTTGGTGACATTAGGGCACGCCAACATCACTTCATATGTGGACTTCACTAAGAGGTTGATGGACAGGTTTGACCAAAAGTACCCTGAGATACATTTCAAGGAGTTTGCATAGTTGAGACAGACAAGCACACCAAAAGAATACATCATAGATTTTTAGAGGATGGCATTTATGGTGACAGATATCTCTCAGCAAAGGTTGGTGATGTTATTCATGTAGCATCTTGTTGAACCCTTGAGAAGATGGGTGAAGGCCTTTATGCCAACCACATTGCATGAGGCCATCATGAGATCCCAGGACATGAAGGGCACAATCAACAAGAAGGTACCAACAAAATCCTTCATCCCTTAAGGAGATAAGGAGATGAAGTTTCCCCATAAGTCATGGATAGGGAAGGATAGGACGAATGAGGAGACTCTAAGAGAACTAAGCAGGAAAAAACTTTTCTTAAGTTGCAAATATTTGTGGGAACCAGGTCGTAGATGTATGGGCAAAGGAAAAGTCCATTACATTGAGGTAGTTTCTGATAAAGAGGATGATTGTGATGACAAAGGTATTGGACAGTACAACGATGAGCCATCACAGACTATAGAGTAGGTGTCATTGTAAGATAGCCCTAAGAGAGTGACCACTGCCACCCTTTCAGGAGTCCTTAAATATTATACCTTCAGGATCATAGGCATTGTGTAGGGGTAGAGGGTTATGTTGTTGTTGGATGGTGGAGCCACCCACAACTTCATTGATGTTGCACTTGTCACTAGGAGAAACATCCCTGTAGAGGATTTTGAGGGATTCAATGTGGTAGTAGCGGATGGGTACAACATGATGTGTACTCAAAGGATCAAGGGATTTGAAGTAACCTTGGACAACTACACGTTGACTAATGAATTTGACATCATGGATTTAGCGGATACTCATACAGTGCTAGGAGTTCATTGGCTATACTCTTTGGGAGATATACGCACGAATTATAAGGACATGAGGATGGAGTTCTAGGACAACGGTGGACAATGAGTCATCATGAGAGGTATGTCAACATGTGCTCCCAAGATCGTGTCTAACCAATACATGGAGGCCTTTTTTAGACACGAGGATGTGGCTTGTGAAGTGAGTGCTTGATCACCATGGAGAAGCCATCACAAGAACACTAGCATTACCCTATGGATATCTAGGCATTTCTTGGAAATAATGAGAGAGTGTTTGAACCATTGTTGGTAGGGAGACCACTTGACAGAGGATTTGAGCATGTCATTGAGCTAGAAGAGGGGTTGAAGCCCGTGATCACCACTCTTTACAGGCATCCAAAAAGATTCAAGGGTGAAATAGAGAAGGCCATAAAGGAGTTGCTAGATATGGGACACATCGGGCCTAGCTCTAGTTCTTTTGCTTCATCAGTTGAACTAGTGAAGAAGAAAGATGGTACTATGAGGATGTGCATAGACTAAAGGGCACTAAAAAAAATACCATCAAAAATCGATACCCAATACCTAGGATTGATGAGATGATCGATAAGCTGCATGGAGTAGTTTACTTCTCAAAGGTTGATATGTGATCAAGATACCACCAAATTCGGGCCAGGGAGGAGGATATCCATAAAAAAAAAATCCAGGTGTCATTATGGGCATTACGAGTTTCTAGGCATGTCCTTACTAACGCACCAACTACCTTTCAGTCACACATGAACCATATCTTCAACAAACAGTTGAGGAAATTCTTACTAGTATACTTTGACGATCTTCTCATCTACAACAAGATGTGGGAGAAACACCTAAAGCATGTGGACAAGATTCTCACCATTATGGAGGAAAAGTCATTTTTTTCCAAGGAGGAAAAGTGTGAGTTTGGGTTGACAAAGATCCTCTATCAGGGGCAAGTGATTGGTGTTGAGGGAGTAAAGGTGCATCAGGAGAAGATCCAAACCATCTTATACTGGCTCACCCCTAGGTCACTCAGAGATCTACGAGGATTCTTCGGGATATGTAGCTATTAAAAACGGTTTGTGAATGGATTTTAATAATTGGCCACGCCATTAACAAACCTCACCAAGAAGGGGGAATTCTAATGGTCAAAGGACACACAGGTAGTGTTCGACAAAATGAAGAAGGTCATGAGCAATTGGCCAGTATTAGCACTCCTAGATTTTACACAGCCTTTTGTCCTAGAGTGTGATGCATCCGGTGAAGGGATAAGAGCAGTGTTAGTGTAGAACTGACATTCGATAGCTTTCAATAGAAGGAAGCTAAGGGAGCTTGAGAAGCTCTACCAAATCTATGATAAGGAGGTGTTGGCCATCATGCATGCATTGGCTAAATTCAGACAATACTTAGTAGGAGGATGCTTCATGGTTCAGACTGACCATAACAACTTGAGATATTTCTTGGAGCAATGAGACATGAATGAGAGGTAGCAGAAGTGGGTGAGTAAGGCACAAACATATGATTTATACATTGAGTATGTAAAGGGAAAGAAGAATATAGTTGTTAATGCCTTATCCAAGAGACCTACAGCCTTCTCCATGGCAGAGATCTCAATAGACTGGAAGTCCATTCTCTTAGTGGAATACTCCAAGAATACCTTTGCTTGTGAGCTAATTGAGGGTAGTATTCAAGATGAAAAGTACAGGGTAGTGGATGACATCATCTACTACAAAGACATGATCTATCTTGTCCCTGAGCCCACACTCAAGGATAAGATTTTGAGGGCAGCGCATGATCCACCACTGGAAGGGCGCAAGGGGTATATGAAGACCTACAGGTAGGCGAGGGAGAGATTCTCATGGAAGGGTCTCAAAGTGGATGTACTTCATCATGTAAGGGAGTGCATGACTTTCCAACAGAACAAGCCAGAGTTCACACATCCTGCAGGACTGCTTCAACCATTATTGATCTCGGAAGAGAAGTGGGAAAACATTTCCATGGACTTCATCACAGGGCTACCCAAGGTGTTGGGCAGGTATTATATCTACATGGTAGTAGACAGATTAAATCAATATGTGCACTTCTTTGTTATTCCTATGAATTACAATGCATCTCAGGTAACGAAACTATTCTTTAGGGAGATGTTCATACTCCACGGTCTTCCGAGGAACATGGTTAGTGACCGAGATAACAAATTTCTCAGTATGTTTTGGCAGGAGTTGTTCAATTTTTCCAAACAGAGTTAACACCTAGCACTAGCTATCACCCTCAGACAGACGGGAAGACCAAGATAGTAAATAAATGGATCAAGGGGTACTTAAGGAACTATGTGTTAGGGCAGTAACGGGCATGGATAAAATGGTTGCATCTCGGGGAGAATTGCTACAACACCACTCATCACATGTTCGTTGGGATGAGCCCATTCAAGGAATTGTATGGCTATGATGCTCCATCTTTTGTGGATTTGGCATTTGGAGAGAGTCGAGATCCTAAGGCCAAGGACTGGTTACAAGAAAGTTGGGACATATGAAGAGTCCTAAAGGAGAATCTGCAGGCTGCTCAGAATCAACAGAAGATGTATGCAGATAGACAGAGGGTAGAATGCAACTTTGAGGTTAGAGAACTCATCTTTCTCAGATTGCAGCTGTATATACAGTCATCATTAAAGAAGAGTGGTGCAGATAAGCTTCAGCCCTACTTTTACGAGCCCTATTGATCTGAAAATGAGAAGACTTGTATCTTTTAAAATATTTTCAAGTGTAAATTATGTGTGCTTGGGAAATAGGATCAATTTGCAAACACATAATTTAGATATTTTTCACACTTAATATGTACATAATAACCAACAATAACATCCATCAAAGTAAACACATAACACAACAAATGATAAAGGAGTTCACCCATCTCTTGGGCTACATCTCATGGTCCAGCTTTGAGTGGATCATTTTAATTATTTGCTCAAAGTGTTAGAAAAATGTCTTGAAATGCTCAAAATGCCAAATAGATGGCTCCAATGGCTCCAGAACATCCAAAAATCCCTAGCTGGGCTCTTTCTGCACCTGATTTGGCCAAAAAATGAAGAAGATATCCTCCTGGAAAATTTCCCCTTCAAGCTTGTTGTCTTTGGTTCTCCAATTTGCACCTATGTGTGACTAACCTGGCTCCCGCAGCGTTACTGGGCCAAAAACCCAACACACTGAACCGTTCTGAGAATTGGAGTGACTTGTCAAACAGTTAGGGGCCTAACACTTTTTTTGGTAGAGGTGTTGGTCTCATGGCGGCCATATGGCCACATCCCGGCGTCGAGTTCGGACCCCCCGTTGGATGGTGGTTGAATGGCTCGCACCAAAGGTTCTATGGAATGGCCATATGGCAGGGTCCCCACACCTTCTAGGCTTAGCACAATGGTTAACCCATTTCCCTGCGCCAAAGGTTATATGCAAAGGTCACATGGTAAGTAATAAGGTCTGGGGCCTAACCCCGACCCTTCCGACATCCAAATGAGCATTGCAACAAGTTTAAATATTAGTGGGTGAATATAAGGTTAAGACTCACCTGTAGGCAGGCTGGTAGCCCAACCTAAGTTAGAACTATGCCACTTGTCCCTAAGGTCGGGGGTTCGACCCTCGCGGACTACCACCAACTTTTAATACACCAGAGGGGTGCCATGTGGCAGCCCATGACTAGGCCACGTGGCACCATACCACTTTCCCCCCAAGTGACACATGTGAACACCTGATTGGTCCACATACCACACCAAATCACCTACCAAGTCAGCCTGCCAACTCAGCATTTGGCCCTGCCACGTCAGCACTGTACGGACTGTACAAACTGCAGAATCAACAAAATTTTCTCTATTTGGAAAAGTGGACATAATGCGGTATCTCACTCATATGACATCCATTTGAACCTGTTCAAGTTGTGTTGGTATCGTGAGGACGAGGCCTATGCACGTGTCCATTTTGAAGCAATTCTGAGCACTTTGATTTTTGAGCATATTTTTTATCCCCTGGATCACTCCTCCCCATTGGGAAGCTTTTGGACCTCCAAAAGACTACTTTCAGCCTATCTGAAGATGAGGGTACAATTCCCTCACCTTTCCAACCTTAATCCACTTGGCCTTGCTTGGATTTGTGCCTTTAAGGCCAACTCGAAGGTATTCCACATTCCCTTGTTTTGAAGTTCTCATCCCCCTGTCAAGGATTGTGTCTTCATGTAGTTTTGAAAGATATTCTGGTGAGAAATCATCTATTGGAGGAATTTGAACGTGTTCTCCTTGATCATTAATCAAAGGAGGCTCATACAATCTCAAATTCTCAACATTGACAACTACATACATTTGCATATAAGGAGGCAAATCCAAATGGAAGGCATTGTTACCAATCTTTTCAAGAATCTTGAAAAGTCCATATCTAATTGGTTTCAGTTTTTTACCTTCTCCTTTAAGCCTCTCTTTGCTAATGTAAATCCAAACTTCATCTCCAACTTGGAAACTGTGATCAACACGATGCTTTTCATGTCTTGTCTTGTACTTGGATTGGCTCTTTTCCAACTGTTCTTGTACCATTTGATGCACCAACTGAATTTATTCAATGAACTTCTTTGCCCTATCAATGTCATATTGACCATCAATAGCAATGTCTTTCCCAAAGATAAAATCTAAAGGAGATTTTGGAAAATAACCAAAACATGCTTCAAATGGAAATGTTTGAGTTGAAGAGTGCTTAGCTCGGTTGTAAGCATGTTGAATGTAGTGTAGGTGCTCATCCCAAAGCTTAGGACGATTGTTGCAATAACCACGAAGAAGATGCACTACTGTCCTATTAACCACTTATGTTTGACCATCGGTTTGTGGATGAAAAGTTGTGCTCTTTGTTATCTTGGTGTCCATGAGTGCCCATAAACTTGACCAAAAGTTCCCAATAAATCGAGAATATTGATAAGAAATAATGGATTTAGGCAACCCAAAATGTACCCAAACATGTTGAAAGAACATATGTGTCATTTGCTCGGCTATAACCTGCTTCTTATAAGGCATCAAAATACACATTTTGCTGAAACGGTCAACCAAAACATAAAGATAATCATGATTGTTTTTAGACATAGGTAGACCTCCTACAAAGTCCATGGAAATGTTTTCCCAAGGAAGAGAAGGAACCGGAAGTGGAGTATACAAACCCAACTTTCTCTTGCTAGGCTTGCTTGTAGCGCATAAAGAACATCCTCTTACATATCTTGAAACACTTTCATTCATTTTAGGCCAATAGCAATACCTTTGCAAATTAGCCACCATCTTGCCTACACCATAGTGGCCAACAATAAGAGAATAATGAGCTTCCCTTATGATGTTGACTCTTTCACCCTGTGGAATACATAGCTTGCCAAGATTATACAAAATCTTATCATGCATATGGTAATCCAATTCCTCAACTTGGTTAGAATGACATAAAGTTGCATAAACCTCTTTAAAATCTACATCTAAAGCATAATGTTCAACATAGCTCTCATGCATGATAGAATTGTGCTTAAGAATAACTGAAGCACTAACAATAGGCCTAGAAAGCATATCAACAACTTTGTTATAAATTCCTTTTTTATACCTTATAACCAAGTGGAACCATTGTAGAAAACCCATCCATCTCAAGTGTCTTCCTTGCTGCAGCTTGTCTGTGATTGTAAGTATTGCAATGGTTGATGATTTGTGTGAATGATAGTTTCTTTTCCAAACAAATAATGTTTCCATTTCTTCACACTTTGCACCAATGCATACAACTCCTTATCATAAGTAGGATAGTTAATCACAACACCATTAAAACTTGAATATATGTCACACGTCCTTGATCTGGATTTATTTTTCCAGCAGGGCCCCTTCATCTTCCTACGTTTTTTGGGGTCGGTCATTCTTCTCCTGTTTTATTCATGCATAATATATCCTTCAATTCGTCAATATAGTGTCAGGGATTATTCTTGCACCCTTAATAACCTCCCCAACAACAGCGCCATAAATGTTGGTGTGTTTAATTGTATAATTAAACCATCAAATGCATTCAATTTTCAACATGGGGCAAGTCTTTTATTACAAGGTCATTATGCAATATATATGCAGACAAAGAATTTTCCTAACACTTTCTGGTAAACAAAATCTACTAATAACACCCTCTGCACAAATTTTGTGAACAAACCAAATCCTTATACCGACTTAAAGCTACAATTAAGTAAGATGCTTAAAAGAAATTCATAATAATCAATCCAGCCTATATTGAAGTTGAACCAATTGATAATTATCCAAACCTTACCACTAATGGAATCTCAAAGAAAAATCACAAAACATGTTGTTGAAGAGCAAGAAACACATATATCAACAATTATAATCCTTTCTTGTAACTTAACAATACCGCTGCAATAACTAGAAGCACATTCTTGTTGAAACCAACAATCTTCTTTATAAAGGAAACACACCCTCAATGCAATTAATCATAACACACTCTTACATAATTGAAATTGAAACAATTGTTGCATTTAATTGAAAACCCAAGCACACATAATTGGAATAAAGCACTTGCCAAGAATGGATCAAGAACACACTTATGCAGAATTGAAATGAACACTTGTTTCAATAAAACAGAAAAGCACTTGTGTTGAATTGAATCAAAACACACCAGTAACAATCAAACTGTAACAGTTTATGCTTAAAACGATTTACTCAGATCAATCATCAGCACCAATATTAAGCTAAGGATAATGAACGAAAAGACTATTTGTTTTACACTAATATATTAACAATACAAGAACAACAACCCAACTAAAGAGGAGGGCCCTTCCTACTTAGCAGGGGAGAAAAACTACAAAAAATGCAACTTAATTACTCATGAATTGATACCACAACTTTCCAGATTCTGTTACTTAATCAAAAGGTGCAGATACAATTTTTGTTACTCCTTAGTCAGTCGACTATTCTCTATTTTCCCAAAACCAACCTAACCTGGGAGTAGAGACGCTCTACCCTTTTAAACTATTTCTTCCTCTTCTAATCTTAGAAAAAATACAATTGTGAACAACCTTGAGAATCTTTCGATTCTCAAGTTGTTCGATGTCATCTTTAATTAAGAATATACAAGATAAAAGATAATTTTTGTAATTGATTACAACCTGCGTAAAGACTTTATGGAAATGGTCGGTTGAACTGTTCTATTATCTAGGTGAACAACCCATGTTTATAACATACAATAGTCGTGACTTAAGGTAGCCATGTCATCAAGATAAATCAATCCTTGTCATGTGGGTCCATTGATCAATGGTGTAATCAACATCACACTATGATCCTCTAGCGGTAACAACATTTTGAGGTAGCGATGTTTGCATGTCAAGTACTGGAGTAGCAACACCTCATAGTAGTAGCACCTTGGTGTAGCAGCACCTTGGAGTAGCAACACCTCGGAGTATCAACGCCTTGGAGTAGCACCTCGGAGTAGCAACACCTCAGAGAAACATCTAATTGTTTGACAAGATTATTTAACAAGTAATTAATTAAGAATATAGGGGGCTTCCATAGTGCAAGATATTAGATATTATTAGATATTATTTTCCCTAAATGCAGGAAAATCTTAAAGAATCAACGCATCAGATGTACTTAACAAACTTGTGTTAAAAAGGTAATTCTTGGACCATGATAGTTATGGGAAAGGTATGAATAAGAAAGAAAAGGTACAAGATAAGTAACAAAATGATGGAAAAAAGGGTGTCATTCCCATGACTCAACAGTCATCATGGAAGATATACAAATCAAAAAAATTAAACACAAGGGAGATATTGAGATCAATTGGTAAATCAACATTATAAGCATTGTCGTTGATTTTCTTGAGAATCTTGCAAAGACCAATTTTCTTATAATTCAATTTATGTTGGGTTCCTCTAGGAAACTTCTCTTTCTGTAAATAAACGATAACCAAATCACCTTCATTGAATACTTGGTATTGTCGGTGAACATCTTATATAAAAAAATGTTCATTATTGGCCTACAGTTTTTGTCTCACCTGTTGCAGTAACTATTGAATGTGTTCTGCAAATGCTTCCCCGTCATCACTGATCTTATCCCCAAGTGGTAGATGCACCAAATCTAGGACATCCATAGGATTTCTACCGTAAACAACTTGAAATGGAGATTTACCTGTATATCTATTCACTAAACTATTGTAGGAAAATTCTGCTTGAGGTAAATTCAAATCCCATTGCTTGGGCTTCTCTCCAACAATGCTTTGTAACATGTTTCCCAAACTTTGATTTACTACCTCGGTTTTCCCATCTATCTGGGGGTGATATGCACTGCTAAACTATAATTTAGTTCCCATTTCCTTCCACATATTCCTCCAAAAATGACCCAAGAACTGAGTATCTCTATCATAGGTAATATTTTTTGGAACCCCATGAAATCTAACAACTTAAAAAAAAAAAAAAACAATTCTGCCACCCTCGATTCATCACTAGTTTTCTTGCAAGCAATGAAATGATTCATTTTAGATAACCTATTAACCACCAAAAAAATATAATCATTACCTCGTTATGTGTTTGGGAGCTCCAACACAAAATCCATGCTTAGATCTGTTCATGGGCTTGTGGGCACTGGAAATGGCATATACAACCCTATATTCTGTGAGTTTCCTTTATCCATTTGGCAAATCCTACACCGCGTCACATACCTAGTTATATCCTTTTTCATCTTCAACCAATAATACTTATCTTCGATTAAGCTTAGTGTCTTATCCTTTCCAAAATGTCCTGCCAAACCACTACTATGAATGTATTTGATAATATTTTACCTCATTGAACCAATTGAAATGCATAGTTGTTTTCGTTTGAAGAGGTATCCATCTTGCATAAAATATTCACCCTAATTAAGATCCATGTTCCCAATGACTGTATTCTTCAAATGTTCCACAATCTTCTGAAAATCATCGTTAGGCGCATAGATATCCTTTAATGCAACAAACCCAATTACTTAATTTTACATGGTTGTCAAAAGAACAGTGCACTGACTCAAAGCATCTGCAACTTGATTCTATTGTCTTGATTTGTGCTTCAAAACAAAGGTGTAGCCTTGTAAGAAAGAGACCCATTTTGCATGTTTATTGTTCAATTTATTTTGGGTGTTTACATATTTTAATGCAATGTGATCTGTAAATAACACAAACTCTTTCAGCACTAAATAATGCCTCCAATGTTGCAATGCTCGCACAATTGCATAAAATTCTAAATCATATGTGGAGTAGTTCTTTCTTACCTCATTCAAATTTTCACTAAAGAATGCAATTGGTCTACCTGGTTGGCTAAATACAATTCCAATGCCTACATGTGAAGCATCACAATCTACCTCAAACAATTTATCAAAATCTAGCAAGGCTAATATGGGTGCCTCAGTTACCTTCTTCTTTAGAAACTTGAAACTTTCCTCAGCTTCATTGGTCCACATAAATATCTTTCCTTTGGTACAATCTGTTATGGGTTCTACAATACTGCTAAAATTTCGAATAATTTATTTGTAAAAGGTAGCCAACCCATGTAAAATTATTACCTATGTTATGCTCCTAGGACTAGGCCACTCCAAAATTTCTCCAACTTTCTCTGAATCCATCTTGACTCCTTCTGTCGAGATGAGAAAAAACCAGAAATACCAAACTTTCTTGCAGGAGCCTACATTTCTTCAAGTTTGTATAAATTTGATGTTTTCTCAATGCATCCAATATAATTTTTAAATGTTGCAAGTGATCTTCTTTGTTGTTACTGAAAACTAGGGGTCATGAAAATAAGTAACAACAAACTTACCAATATAAGGTTGAAGCACAGTATTCATCAACCGCATCAAAGTACCAGGTGCATCAGATAGCCTGAATGGAATCACCATCCATTCATATAGTCCACCCCTAGTCTTGAAGGAAGTTTCCATGCATCCCCTTCATGAATCCAGATCTAGTGGTATCCACTTCACAAATCAATCTTACTAAAATATTTAACTTGAGCTAGCACATCCATCATGTCTTCCAAGCACGGTATAGGAAACCGATATTTCATGATAGTTTTATTGATTTATCTGCTATCTGTGCACATCCTCCATGTATTATCCTTTTTTGGAGTCAATAATGTTGGTACAACACAGGGAATCGTGCTTTCTCTTACAAAACCTTTTTTTATAAGTTCTGTCACTTTTCTATTGAACTCTGCATGTTGTGTAGGACTCATCCTATAGGCTGCCTGATTAGGTAAAGATGATCCTGAGATTAGATCAATGTGATGTTGAATATCCCTCTTTGGTAGAAGACCACAAGGTAGTTCGTTATGGATAACATCAACATATTATTCTAGTAACTTAGCCAGTTCAGCAGGAATTGGTATGTCTTTCACATCTCCTTTTTGCTCTATTAATGCATAACAAAATCTTGTTTCCTTCGTTTTCTTAACAAACTCTCTTTCAAAAAACATATTCTTAGTTTTTCCCTCATCGTTAAGGGGCAATAAGACAACTTTCGATCCATCCTTCCAAACGGTGTAGGTATTATTTCCTCCATCATGCATGACTTTTATGTCATATTACCAAGGCCTCCCCAATAATAGATGACATCCATCCATCGAAATGACATCACACCATACTTCATCTTAATAAGTCTTACCCATGGAAAACTTGATCAAACATCTTTTATTAATGGTGACTTCATTTCCGTTTTTGAACCATGTAATTCGGTAAGGATGGGGATGTGTTTCACAATGTAATTTCAACTCAACTACCATATCTTTGGAAACCATATTCTCACAACTGCAAGTGCCAACAATAAATTGACATACCTTTCCCTTAGAAGTGCATTTGGTTCGAAACATAATTGTCCGAAGCCAAGAATATTCATTGTCGCTACTCTAACTTTGCTCTTTTTTGGGAATCACCATTGACCTTTGTATCATGAGAGTCTCCCCCTTATCAGGTGGGACTTCAGATTCAAATCCTTC
Organism: Picea engelmannii; assembly: GCA_009831015.1. Taxonomy (NCBI): domain Eukaryota; kingdom Viridiplantae; phylum Streptophyta; class Pinopsida; order Pinales; family Pinaceae; genus Picea; species Picea engelmannii. The sequence continues at coordinate 358,462 of ML785738.1, forward strand.
TTCTTCATTCTCAGCTAGAACCAAGTTTAAACTAGGTTGTTGTCCTTGCTTCAGCTCTTGCATGTTATAATTTGGCTACTCAAATGCTCAATGACCCTCTACACCACACCTAAAATACACCTAAGGTCCTCCTCTGCCACCACCATAACCTCTACCCCTCTGAAATCCTCTTCCTCGTGACTGATTCAGGTTACCTTTTTGAGTATCTTCTGCTTTCTCAACTCCTTGGGTTGATTCACCTCTGTTATAGTTAAAACCACCCTGTGAGGAAGATGATGTACCCCTCCTTGCTCCTCTATTCCTTTGAGAAAATTGCTAGTTTTTCTTTTCCTCATCCTTTAAGGATAATTGGTATGCCTATTCCACTTTGTGAACCATGCATTCTTAGTTCATCTTGAATATAAAATTTTAAACAATCAGTTACCTTGAAGCTAGTTGCTCATCAATTTCTCGGTGATCCACATGAATGGAAAAATGATAAAACTTGTTTGTGACTTCCTCCATGGTGGATAGGTTTTTCTTCAATTTATGAAATCTATAAAAAAGGGTCTGGGCATAGTCCAGAGGAAAAAAAAATCTTGCAATTTTTTTCCCATCTAGCTCCAAGTCTTAATTTTGTCGTTTCATTTTTTTGCTCTGTCTTTCTTCACATGATCCCACCAGATCATGGCGTGAACCTTCAATGTGGTGCATGAAAATTCTACCTTCTTTTCCTCTGGCATAGACCGCCTTTCAAAAAACAATTCCATGGTGTTCAACCAATATATTAACTCCTTTGGTTTATGATTTCCTACATATTCTGAAACTTCTTTCTTGATTCTATCATTTCTCCCTTATATAGCCCTGAGCATCCTTTATTCAAAAGTTGTGTGCTCTAATTTCTCTTCTTCATGTTCTTCATGTTCTTATTCATCTCCATGGCTCATCTCCTCATTAGACACTTCTCTTTGTATTATTCTCTAACTAGATGGCATGTTTGTAATATATGCTACTTGCCTTTGGAGGTTTTGCATATCTCTTCACATTTGAGCAAGACCTGCTCGTCCTCTTCCTCTCCCAGCCATATTCTTGCTTTCATACTAGATGATGTAGCCAATACTCTGAGATTCATTCACAAGATCTAAAAAACATGCAAACACATGAGAATGGAAATTAACTCTCTTTTATTCCTTCTCCATCCTAACTATTACAATGGAAGTTCAACCCCTTATAACTACTATCTAAGATTTTTGGAAGCAACTAATTTTAGAAAAACAACCAATTTAACTAAACAAATGATTTTAGGAAATTCTCACATGAATCTAAAGTTGACCAATAAATAAGACCTAATTAGTGTGACACTATTTGTCAACTTGCTTTTCTGATTAAGTTCATAAACTAAGAGATAATTGATAATTCAAAATTCAAAATTCCAGTAAAAACACTAAAACCTCAATTTGAGGCCTTATATGAAGGAATTTGACCCCGAAAAAGTGTTGAAATGATGTCCAATCTAAAGGATTAGATTAACAAAGCAATGAACTCTTTGAGACATAACTCCCTATAAAATTCCAGCCCAAACGGATAATTGAGTCAAAAGTTATGACTCTCGAAAAATCCTGCCATCATGTTGGTAGTTACAATTAGACAATAACACATTTACATTGTTTGCATGCCATGGCATGGAAATCATTAATCGTGAATAATTACAAGTTGGAGGAAACAAGGGTGTTACAGTCTTAACAAATATCTTCCTATTGGAGACTAATGACGTTGAACAAACCTAACCTATTCAAAAAAAAAAAAAAAAACTTTCAACTTTTTCAATAAAACAATTCAAACAAGAAATAATGTTTCCTTCTCTATCCCTAAAACTAAAAGAAACTTTGTTTCCAATACCAAGTTTTGAGGTAAAGCTAGAAAAAATGTGTGACAATCT
>ML785738.1:360512-371831 GCA_009831015.1 Picea engelmannii
GTAGTTGTGGGAGGTATTTTCCTCCTAGACAATTTTTCTTAGAGAAGAAGAAGATTCCAAGAAGTCAAAGGAAGACCATTGAACATTTGGAGAACACTCTAGAAAAGAATAAAGTAAAATAGAATACCACAAAAGAGAAGTCGACCCACAGGAGATAATAATAAAGTGGAAATATAATTTCTAGGAAGAGAAGTCGGCCCATAGAAATAATAAAGACCCAGAATAAGAAGTCGACCCAGACATGCACCGAGATTAGTATAAATACCAATCTGGGTCAGTTCATTTGCAGAGTCACGAAATTATCCTTGTAAAATGCACACTAGGAAGTTGCAGGTGCTCTTGCAACTACAGTTTCACTATTTCTGGTTTATGGTCTTCTTGGAGAGTGTTCCCCACTTGGGGAAGGATATTCTTGGTGGTTCTTGGTGATCTCTCTTGTGCGTTATCTCTTGAAGAGTTGCGCTAAGGTTGTGTGGTGTTTCCCAATTGCTTTCTGTCAGTAGCAGTTGTAGTTACAATAGAAGTTGCCATAGCAGTTGCAGTTGCAGTTGCAATAGAAATTGCAGCTACAGTTACCAGTTGTGCCAGTTATGTGGTGCGCTAGTGATGCGCCTATATTGCGCTAGTTCTATGGTGACTCACTTTTCTAACCTTGCTAGGGTTTGACAAGAAGAAGAGAAAATTATTTTGTTCTTCATTGTTGGTTTTCTCTTGTGATTAGAGCTTGTTCATGGTTGTATTGGAATATTCTCTCTAAGAAACGTTGGTTGGGTTTTTCCCCGAGTTTGGGGTTTTCCTAGGATAAATATTTTTATGCTCTTGTGCTTGTTTATATGTTGCTTATATACTTCAGTATATGATTATTGAATGTTAAAAGAAGATTAAAATGCTATGGTGAATCTAATGTTAACCAAACTAATGAAAATATAACATGGTGTCAGAGAAGGTTTCCTTCATAACAGTCTAACCACTAGAAGGAAGATCATGAGATTTGGCACAATGTTGAGATTTGTCATTGCACATGCAACTTGTCACTGCATAGTTTTCTTTGTCAAGCTCGTTAAGCACTTGTTATAAATTCGATTGGGACAAACTCCACCATTGATTAACTTGCCCTACTCTAGCACACCTATTACACTTATCAGATTGACTTTCCTCAAAATTTAATTTTTAGGGTTTTAGGCTTGTTGAAATTTTCCTAGACATTGAACCTTCTTATTCAGATTTATAACATTTTCTTATTGATGTAACGTCTCAGATTAGAATAAAAAGTTGGATGGTGTGGTTGTATATAAGATGAGGGTGTTTGAAGGAGATGTACACTTGACAAAAGGACATTTATCCAAGTAATGATGGTAGATTTAAAGGGGTCTTAGATCTACTGCACTCAAAGGAAGCCAAGAGTTGGAGGTAGTAGTGATGATGTCTCCTAAAATATAGAACAACTCAAATGGGACAACAATAGTGTTGAAAATTAAAATCGCAATGATAAATTACGCCTGCAAAGGATTGCTAAACCCTATTATTTATTTATGATGATAATATTTAACTAGTAGGTGGGACCCCCTTGTAGACTAGAGGCGCAAATATAGACATGTTACGCTTATATGTTGTTGTTTTTATGATGTTGCCTACACAGTCCTATACATTTGATGATGCAGTCTTGGTTTCATTTGATATGATAAATGGGTGGTTGATGCATTGTTGCTAAATGTTGTTGATGTTTACTTGCGATACAAGGCAGTTCTATGGTTATGAGAATTATATTGTTACAGGTGCTATGTTATGATATGTTATATCATTGATTAATAATACATATATCATTATAATTAAATTGGAGCTAGCTCAAAAAAGAGAGGGAAAGGAACCATGGATAAGTCCTAAGGCCATGATAAAAGATTACATACAAACTTTAATGAATATATAAATTGATACAAGTGGTGGACCTAGCTGTTATACGATGCGCTTTGTTAAAGAGTTTATATGGAGGCACATATGGTAACATTAATACATGATTATTGTTGAAGTTATGACATAAGGTTAACATATAAGTTATATGTCTTGGGTGGCACACTATACAATTGATATGGTATCGAATCTATATAGGATATGGCATTGAGTTATGCAATGGTTATGGTTTGATTTTAATGATGGAGGTTATGTTAGTGGGTTGGCTCGTACATGGAATTGAATAGGGCCAGGTGAGGAAGCGACGTGCATTTACTACACGTCACTCCAAACCTCCCTTGATCCTGTCTCCCTAGAATAGTTGCATTGTTTCTCTGTTGGTTGTGGAAGCTCCGCGATTTCAGGTTTGGAAGGGGAAAATTTAACAAGCTCGTCATTGAAGTGATTTTACATAGGTATGGCTCTTTGTTTTCCATCCATGATGGAATCTTTATATTATGAATCAAATTATGGCTCAGGATTTCATAGTTTCTATGTTTTCTTGAGTTTTCGATTGAGTGTAAATATTGTGTTATGGGTTCTCTGTGATTACTATGAAATGTTGGTATTCTTAAGCGAAGTATTGGGTGTTCTTGATTGTAAAGTTTGCGCATTGGCTACTGAATCCGTCGGCTTGGTTTTTTGTGATGATTCTCTATGAAAAATGGTAACAATGGTGAAATGGGCTCTGATTTTATGGTTGAGGGGTTTTAACCACCATTTTGTGTATCAGTTGTTGTTAACTCTTTTCCCTCTCGGTCATTGTTGTGATTCTTTATCGAAGTTGCAATGCAAAATTCGATAGTGGTGTAGTTCTTTTGTCTAAGCCCCGAGATATTATTGATGACTCATTCTTTACTATCATTTCAGTGAAAGATTTCCACAAGTCCAATCTTGGTTGGCCCAAAATGTTTAATAGAGGCTTGTGTATACATTGAATGGATACGAGTTGCGAAGAGTTTTCACACCCACTCCTCTCATCTCTGCTATAATGATGATTGTATGGCATGAAGCCTCACTATCAATTGTTTTCAAAATTTATCAACCTCCCGGGTGTTGGAAAGAGACATGGTATCTCTATGATTTCGAGCATCCTTTATTGTTAAATTAACCCTCGTTCCTCTCTGCAAAAAAAGTTTTAGAGGCATTTGTGTGTTCCTGGGTTGTTTATCTCGAATTGCCTTATTTTCCACTCAGGCATTATCTTATGGTTCTGTCAAGATCTTGGGGTTATTAGATGAAAGATTGTGGTGTTTTTAAAGAGCATGGCTCTCTTTTATTTTTCAAGATTATGTTGTGGCATGTGGTTGTTTCTCGGTGGTAAATTCTTGAGGATGTAAAAAACCATTAGCTCTATGTGTTTTTTTTTTAAGTCAAGCAGACTTTCGTAACCTCTCCGCATTTAATTTCTAAGGAGCCCGACTCAGAGTCTGACTTGACCTACCTTCCTCGAGCACCTCCTGGAGTTTGTCAAGATTTTGGATTTAATGATTGTGGAAATTTTAAGGGCACGGGCTCCCTCGCTTCAAGAACCATCTCTTAGTTGAATCTCTGTGTGTCCTCTCTATGATGAATTTGTTTGAACAGAAAAGAAAAATATGGTTACCTACCATCTGAGAGCTTCCCTTCTAGTCGATTATGGTCTTTATGACTGTGCTTAATCCTAGCCCGATCGTGATTAAATTTAAGTTAAGAAGGCACCTGTGTGAGTCATTATTTCACCAAGCACGATCATGATTATGTCAAAATTTAAAAGAGATACTTGTGTATGGGGTAATATCATTATGTTCTCTTCATGTATGTTATGGGAATCATCGTGCAGACTATGATTGTTTTAAAAGGAAGTATATACATATTAATTCACACGAAGATCAAGATCAGGGTTACATTTTTGGGGTTGACTGTTGTTGTCGAATCAAGATTTGGTCAATTATATGATTGAAGACCTGTGTATATGATTTGTTCATCAAGCATGCTTTTAAGTCTGTCCATTTTTTTAAAGGGAACCTGTGTGTGGTTAAATCGGGCCCAATTTTTTTTTTGTTTGATGAAAATTGAGTATTGATGGTTAATCATGGGTCTATTATTATCGGATTTCCAGGGATGGTTATTGGATATAAAAAAATGGAATCACTGTGCATATTATGGTTGTTAAAAAAAAAAAAAAAAGAGATCAATGTTAGCACATGCAGTACTATGGAATTGGAAATGTTTGCATAGTTATTACATAAATGCATAGATTGGTATAGATTGAAGATTTCTAGGAAATTAAAGTTGTTTTATTGAAGATAGTAAGAAATATATATGCAATTGAGGAACAGTTAAATGTTTTTGGTCTTGGAAGTGAATGCTTTTGGATTAAATTTGAAACAGAGTTATGATAGTTGATTGATTTAATTTATTTTATGAACAATATCCATCTAATTCCCTCTAATTTTCTCACTTTTTCACTTATTATAAATCCCCTCACAATCCCAAATTGATTTTGCATGCCCTGTTCACTAAAATTAATTAAAAATATGTATGACAATGATAAAAAAATAACAAAAAGATAGATGGCAGCTGATTTGTTTTGGTATTGTTGCACAGTCAGTTATTTAATGAATTGTCGAGTAGTAATCGTATTCTTACTCCATGTCTTGATATCACTTTTTCTCTCAATACAATTCCCCCAGATATCCTGTGAACCCTATTTCACCCCCTGCTCATTTGACAATTATTAAATAAATTTTATGGATTGGAATACATAGGTTGGTGTTGATTGCCGAGCCAAACTTTGTTTCATATTAAGAGAATGTCATGTATGGTCTATTAAGAACTAGTTGCTAATACTTGTTGCATACAGGATGAGCTTCTTCAACAGAGGAAGTCATGGTTGAAACAATAGGGGCAGAGTAAACTGGAACAAAGGGCTTAGAAGGCCCAGATTCTCAATACATTTCGATGCCGATCCTCAAGAGTTAAACCAACTCTTTCAAGATGGATTTTTTAATTAGATTGGGAAAGGGATAGTCCATCCTAGACCAGAGAGGCCTCCCTTTTTGCCTCATCGTGTTCCTAGTATCCCTATTCCCTCCATGTATCTTTGCAACCTGAAGTTCCCGAGAATGATGGATGGCATGAGATTGTTCACCCAACAGTCTCCCAACATCATGGTTGGCCAAATTTGTCATTACCTCCTCCTCCTCCACATGTTAACCCAAATGTTCATATTTCCCCTGCACACTCACCTGTACAGTCCTCCCATGCAAGCAAAAGACTCAAAACCAAGGCCCACCATGTGCATGATAAAGGCAAAGTCGTTGTTGCTCCCTCCTCTCCTTCAAGTGACTCAACCAAGTCAATATCATCCCGTATGCACTTGAGAGATGACTGCTCCCATGTCATTAATGATATCCAGCCTCAAGGTTCCACCCAACCTAAGGCTAATTCAGAGAAGTCAAAAGGGGATAGCAACAACAAAGGAAAAATTGCCTCTCAAAGTGACAAATATGGTTTTTTATTATGTGTTTATAATTAATTTGTTGAGGACAATGGAATGCTAAATGTTTTGGAAAACACACTATTTTTTGCATATTGTGGATATTTACATACTTGGATATAATTTGAAATATTTCTGATATTTAGATTTCAAATTATAAAAAATTATGGGAGCCACAAAGAGGCATGTGTTTGATTGATTGCCTAATTATGTTTATTTTGTTAAGAAATACAAGGGAGTCATAAGGGGTCCCACCTACTAGTTATTATTTAATAAAAGACTCTTAATTATTATTATTCCCCTAAACTAAAGAATAGTTAAGTCTTAGTTAACTTAACTAAATGAGGTAGTTGAACTACTTCAACTAATTTGGAATGCTTAAAAGCCAAATGAGAAGGAAGAACAAGGGGAGAATAGAAGGAGAAATCATACTAATGTTTTCTCTCGAGTTTTATTGAGATAGTTCAGTTTCCATTCATTATTCAATTCATTAAAAGCCTAATTCTCTTTTATGACAGCAGGGTCCTATTGTAGACAACAAGGTTCAAAGATGAACCATATCATTCAGATGCTTGGTTCAGAGATGTTGATCTATCTTTGATAGTCTATGTAGACTTGTCTATTTATGAATTAAGTTTCACGACTAATAAAGGATATTGTGTAGAGTCAAGTGGGAAACAGTCCGTGGCAAGATGATCCAAATTTTAAAGTTCAGTTTTTACTTCTTGTCAGAGTCCTTTTGTATGGTTTTCATCGGGGATATCTAAGTTTGACCTTGGTCCATGCCCCCACAATGATTTTTGTAAAGATAATGATTCTTTTGATTTCTCGAAATGAAATAAAATGATTTTATTCTATCTCATCAGTGTTAATATATGACTTGGTATTTTTGCTTTTCATCTCCACATTTACTTTTTGCAATCTATTATATTCAAAAAATTATATAAAAATGTTACATTTTGCAACAATCTTTTATTTAAAAAAATCATCCTAAGCCCTTGTAATTAATACTTGTGGATTGAGAAACACTTTTTGAAGCTATAAACATAGAGTAATATTCTCGACTACCTTGCCTCAACCAAGCAAGATTCAAAAATGGTTGACTAAGATAAATTCATATATTTTCCTCAACATTTATTTGGTGACCATACTGGGGAGATCTTCCATACCTCTCTGGTTGATTGTATGCTTGATAATCATTGAATATATTTATATTTATGATATTGATTCTTTTCTTCATGACTGTACATGTTGCAAGGCAACCCAATATTGAGCTCGGTCTTAAAGATCATACTAGTCTTTCTTTAACCTTGTTTAATAACATCTTAGAGACCACTAATACCCATGTTGAGCTTGAATGCTCATGGACAATAATTGGACAAGATATAAGTGTCTGAGAATGTTGGGAAGCTAGGCAAAGACAACCTAAGAATCGGCCATAGATTTCTGTTTCCTACAGTTTTGATCTTCTTTTCATGTCCTTAAACCCTCGTATATCTAGGAGAAGAAGAGGTTTATCACCTGAGGTCAATCCTATTGCTGAAATAGGAAGAAGAAACATTGTTTTGTCATTCCAACAAAGTACTCCAAGGAGAACTTTGTCTGATTCATCTAGTTCATCTTTCTCTCCCTTACCTATCGTTCACAAGATGGCATCTAGTGGTGGCTCTGGTGGCACTGGAGGTGCTTCTTCATCTCAGAATTCAACATTGTCGGTGATTGGTAGCTTTTATAGTCATCAAATCCTTGTCCAATCTACTACAAACCCCCCCAAAGTCATAAAAAAGTATGGGCTTTTACATTTTGAAGAAGATGCTACAACTACTCTGTGGCATATGTCCACCCCTCTTAACCTATCACCTGCTACTCGCCCCCTTCATAAATTCAAAGAGAATCTCCCTAGGTTTTCAGGGAATAACAAGGTCACTAAGAATGAACACTTGGTGGCATTTTCTAAGGCCTTTCATAACATAGGAGCCAATGATAACGACACTTGTATGCGCTTATTTGTTAATTCCCTTGAAGGGAAGGTTGCCGCTGATTTCTTTGACCTTCCTAATAAGATTCTTTCTACTTGGGAGGAGTTAGTCTATTGGTTCAAGTCTACCTATGGGCAATTCAAAATCCTATCCGAGTAGTTACAATAATACAATAACATTTCTTATAAGGACGGTGAAACTATCAAGTCTTTCAACTTGCGTTTAACCAAATTATATAACCAAATTCCTGAGCTCATTTGTCCTCTGAACCAAGCTGCTTTCATGCATTATTATAATGCTCTACCTTCCCCCTACCATCATAGGCTTGAGGAAAAGGCCATTGATAACCTTGGTTCCGCTTTGCATACTTGTTTAGAGTATGAAGAACAACTCGAAAGAACATGTATTCCTAAGGGAGATTCAGTCAAAAAAATGGACATGTCCGCCCTCTTACAACTTGTACAAGACATGAATAATCAAATGATAGCGTATGAGCAGAAAGGAAATGTCCCTCACTTACCCATGGGGCCTCATCTTCTTCTTAACCACCTTTTAAGAATCTTAATGAAAATAACTTTCAACCTAAATCCATCATGCCTCGTAGTTGGTGTAACTTTTGCGAGGAACACCATGAGGAAAGTAATTGTGAGATAAATAAGAGTGCCAGAGATAAAATCTTTGGTAAAAGACCTGAAACTACTACTGTTGTCCTAGAATTTGCAGATCCAGAGGATGTTATGATCATAAACACTAGGAATAAGTCTTATGCTCCAAAAGGTAAATATGATCCTCCTCACACTTCTTCAAGCCCAATCTCATCTTCACCAGTTGCTACTATTTAGTTTTATAAATCTCCTGATAGTCAAGGAACTACCTCCCTTCTTCCATCTTCCAAATACAACATTCTCAATCAATTGACCAACATTAAAGATGATGCTACCCTCCTGGACATGGTTATCATCCTTGAGCAACAAAAACATCTGAAAATTTTCATGGAAGGAAAAGCTTCCATTGTGGCCAATCTCTCTAAAGAGGTAGATGAAGAGGATTTAACTGTAAATAAAGTAGGTGTACATAACTTTAGGAACTAAAAAACCCCCTGTTTTTTATTTCTGTAAATATTATGGACAAAATAGCCCATTGTTGTCTCATTGACGGTGGTTTGGGCCCAAGTGTAATGTCAAAAATTATTATGGAAGAGCTAGGCTTGTCTTGTACAAATTAAAATTCTTGATGCATGCTCTCTTATAATAGTTTTCAACAAACGACGATAGGTGAAATCAAGGATGTGACCTTTGTTTTGTGCACACAACCTGAAATAAGGACAACCATTAATATTCATGTAATTGATATGCTAGTGAGTAATTACTTGATTATCTTAGGAAGAGATTGTAAAGCTTTGACAAGTGGATACCTCTCACTCGACGGGACACACTTATTCGTTCCTCAGAATGGTAAAAACACCATAGTCTTAGGGGAGGGAAGGATTTCACCTTATATAGAAAGCATCCCACAACCTAATGTGAATTATATCGAGGAGGACCTAGGAATGTAATCCATCTTTGCATATGAGGACAACACTACCTTGGAACAAATTGACATATAGGATGGGATGTGGCATATGCACTTTGATGGTTCATACTCCAATGAAGGAAACAAAGATGGTATTATCTTGTACTCTTCCATGGGTAAAATTCATAACTTTTCCTATAGGTTAGAGTTTGATTGCACAAAAAATTTCACTGAATTTGAAGCGTTACCGCTAGGCATTGAAAATGCCTATAATCTAGGTTGTGGTCACCTTACAGTTTTTGAGGATTCCAAACTTGTTGTAAACCTTGTATGTAAGATATATTCTCCTAGCAACAAGTTAATGAAATGTTACACCCAAACCGTTTGGGCACTTATCTCGAACTTGCTATCTTTCAACATCACTCATGTTAAAAGGGAATTGATCTCAATGGCTGACAGGTTAGTTGTTTTTGCAGCCTCTACTGCTGGACAACTTCTGCCACAAAGACCTGATTTAACCTTTCAATCTTTGTATCGTCAAAATATCCCTGACAATGTAGAGTCATGGCAGGTCTTCCCTAGTGAAGAGAGCATTTGTGCTTTCATTCAAAATGAACCTTATAAGCCTAAGGAAATTATATCAATGGAAGATAACAAAATTCTGAAGGGCTTGACTCCTCTAGAAAGTTCATTTTCATTGAGTGATGTAAGAAACAAAGAAAAACATAAATAAGAGGAGTCGAAAAGGAAAGTGGGTGAAACCATTTCCTTGAACATCGAGACACCCGATTTTCCAAAGAACGTTAAAATAGGTGCCCAGGGTTCTGATGAAGAAAAATTGAAGTTCACTAAGTTGCTTGGTGAATTTCAAGATGTTTTTTCTTGGTCTTATGAGAATCTTCGTGGTTTTGATCGTGTTCTTATACAACATGCCATTCCTATCAAGGAGGGCATAAAACCGGTTAGGCAAAAACAAAGACCCATTAACCTTGCACTAGAAGCAACTATTCGAAAGGAGTTGTGTTAAGCCCTAATATTGGCTCATTACCCCTTAATTGGGGCATATTACATTAGTAATGTTATTTTATTTATGTTGGCTTTATTCCATTAGTTGTAATTATACCTCCTAGTCTCCTATATATACCAAGGAGACATTTTCATTTGAAATCATCTTGTACTTGAACATTTAAGTGGGGTAAAAGGAGGTTTCCCCCTTGAAGAGACTTATTATCTGAAATTATCTCTTTTTCAGGGCATTTAGTACTTTTTTTGAGGTTTTTCTATGCTATATTGATATTTGGTTCATAACATATGGTATCAGAGCTCAAGGTCCTGGGGTTTTCCTGCTACATCTGAGACACCTTGGCATTTTCGCTATAACTTTTTTTAATAGAACGTTTCAGAAGGAACGACTTGGAGGATATTTAGTAAACAAATCAAGGTACATTGGGTTAAAATTTCAGTTCCTGAGGCCTTATACTTTCGGCGATACATCCTATACAAGATAGGGTTCTAGAATCATCTTGAACTGAGTCATTGCAGAATTTTCACTATAAAAAAATTTCTATAATGTTTCAGACCCGGAACTCCAGAGGCTATTCACAGAAATTAGTAAGGTATCTGTGGTAAAATTTCATCTTCTGGTTCATCTTAAATTTGTAGATACACCCTGTGGAAGATAGGGCATCTGACTAGTCCTATTGACTAGTCTCAAGAAGGTGTTCAAGGTAAAACAATCATAACTTCTTCCTAGAGTATCCAAATTTAGTGGGACTAGTTTCATTGGATAATGGACAGTTTGTAGTATTTCTGGTACGAGTTTCAGAATTTTATATCAATTATTTTGTGTGGGGCATGCTATACAAGTGAGATCTCTTGGAAAGGCCACAAATCAACAAGTTGTGGGGAAGTTACCATAAATTCCACTTGGCACATCCAATTTTGATCAGACTTGTGGAATTGTAGAGAAGAAATATCATAGAACTACATAAAATAAAGTTTCATACCCAGAAGGGTCGAAACTTGGGAGATACAACAGAAGAAATATTGTCTAGCAGAACCACCTCAAAATCAAGGTTCAAAAGTGATACTTGGCCAACATGCCGCCTAAAAAGGGAACTTCTACACCAAATAAGCCTCTAGACAATCCTACTTGGACTCTTGATGAAGGTGACGAAATGAGTAGGGACATAAATGATTTACAAAATAAGATAGTAACAAAAGATGAACTACAAGAGATGGAAGCTAAGTTGGAGGAAAAGATGGATGGTTTAAAAGAGGAGATCATGGAGGTATTGAAAAATTTCGTAACAGAGAAGACACCTGAAAGTGAAAATGCATCCCATGAAATTCATGATGAGGACACAAGGAAGGTGAATCAAGAATGGAGAAACTCCAACT
>ML785738.1:395597-424072 GCA_009831015.1 Picea engelmannii
AAAGTCTAACTCTAAGAACACTAATAGCCAATAACCCTTAGAATCTCTATTTTTTATGAACCATAATTGCTAACCCCTAACACATACAATTACAACACTTAATATAATCTCTAGTCATTACTACCACTAAATCCTAGCCCATAGAATGATTATAACTCATTAACCATAATTCCCATGACCCTTAACCTCCAAACTCCAAACATTATAATTGTGACCCATGTAACCCCTAACTATTATAACCATGAACCATTATAACTAATATAATTCCTCACACTTAACTGTTATAACCCTAACTCCTAATACCTATAATATGTAACCTATATAATCCCTTTAACCCCTCTATACCCTAATCCCAAATAATCCATTTTGTGTCTTCTTTAACTCATTGGAAAGAACATTAGGAGACTAGTTGTGTCCCTAGTCATTGTGTGAAACATCCCCAAAAATGCATAGGAAGGCACTAATAATTCCCTATAAATTTGTGACCTTAAGACTTCTAGTGTAACACCAATTTTTGAGATAGATGTCAATGTCCACATAGATCAATAACTATAAATCCTTAACTCCTAACTCCTACAAATAATATTGCCCTTCAACTCTACATTTTCTAATTTCAATTATTTGAATAATGTATAACCCCTAATTTGTATTGCTTATAAACCCCATCTCCTAAATTCTATAATGTATACCTTCTAATATAGCTACCAACCCCTAAGTTATTTTTATGTATAACCTCTAATATATCCCCCACCCTATAACCCAAACACTATTACCCTTAGATCCTTAACTGATGTAACCCACAATCCCTAAAACCAATATAACATCTAACACTTAATGCTTATAATGTCTAAACCAACTAGTAGGCATCTTGAATGAGTTCACCCATGAACAGTTTCACCTTTACACATCTAGTTTTACATGCCTCTAAACCTTATAACCCTTCTCATGTAACTTGTAATTGCTTGATCTTTCCCCTAAGTTCTATAATCCTGTAACCACTAATGCATAACCCTTATAAGTCTAGGTCATTTTAACCCCTCTGATGCCCTCATATATACAACCTTTGTAATTTCTAACCTCTATAATCATAACCTTGAACTTATATTCCATGTATTAACCATTATGTTATAGTCATTGTAAGCACCATGTCCCTTAACCCATATAACATGTAATATAACCCCTATATATCACATACAATGGAGGATAACGACTAGGGTTTCAGCATGGTTGGAGGTAAATGACTAGGGTTTTCGGAACCTTGGAGGTTGGATAGGTGCCCTGACAGATGTGGATGGTGGGCACGACAGTTGATGGCTGGGTTGGAAGCCGGTCACTACTCCATTGGTGGTTTTAGCGATAAGAGACTTTCGGATAGGGTAGACGAGGATGCAAAAATCTCCTTATGCTCGGAACAAGCATTGAAGGCAGTTTCTCCATGCTCCCTAGGCTTATCAACAGGATTGGCATGGATGCAGATGGGGCATCGGATCCAGGATTTGTGGAGGCTGGAACAGTTATTGGGTCCCCAACCAACCCTATCTTTACTACTTTGGGATTAGAGGAGATGATCCCAGAGGAATTGAACATTCCCCTATCATCTAGCATTCTATTGGGGAATCACACCTTGTCTCATCTGTCTTTTTCGATTGGGATGACAAATGGACCAATGATGTCTACTTTGGTGGGATTGGAAGCTAGACTAGAACCGATTTCGAGTCTGTCAAAGGGTCTTATTGCATGCCTCAGAATCGATCCTGGGGCTACCTTTATTGCAGTTGGTTGGGACTCAACTCAAAAAGATTTGGGGGAGGACTACTCGGGAACTCATTTTTCACCCTCGAAACTCATCAACGACCCAGGACCTATCTTGGAACCTGCGATGGTGGTAGGCGCATATTTTGGTAGGGATCTCTCTCCTGGGAGGGCTTCCAGTCTTGCTGAACCTCCCCAGAAACAAGGATCCAAGGGTTTGACACAGAAGGGAAGTCGAGAATGCCCCAAGGCTTCTGGGGGTTCAAAGCGCTCGGTGCCTAAGAGTATTCAGTGTGCATGAGAATGATCCGACCCAGACTGTCTGGTCTTTGGAGAGGACATTGATATGGATTGAGTAGTGGAGTTCTTTGAGCTCGCAGTGGTAGGGCGAGCAAGAGGCAAAAGATTAGGAACTATGTTTCTTCGTTCTTGGGTGGAAAACTTATGGGGCACAAAACTTACCTCCTCTCCCTGCATTCATTTTCTAGCCAGGGGATTGTTATCCTTTGTTTTCAAGGCCTCCTCAGATGTGGACTGGGTTCTCTCAAAGACTTGGACAATGGCAGGTACCCCAATACTACTCAAGCGCTGGACCCCCAACTTTGACACCAAGAGGGAGAAAGTTGACGTTGTTCCAGTTTGGGTCTGGCTACCGGGTCTTCCCATGCAATTTTGGAACTTTGTGCACTTCTCGTCCATTGGAAATAGGCTCAGCAATTTCTTGGAGGCTGACTACTCTTTTGAAGAAACAGGGCTCACGACTGTTGCTAGAATCTTGGTGAGGCTGGACCTCAGGCCGAGTCTTTTAAAGGAGATAAAAATCAAAACAACCTCTGGTATTTTTCTACAGCCCCTGGATTATGAAGGTATCTTGTTCAGATGCCACATATGTCATGCTTATGGACATGGTGTGGCGGAATGCACTCTACCCTTTAAAGGAAAGTTTCAGGGTACTTTGGTTGTTGGATCAGGGCCTCAGCTGGGCAGAACGAGACTTGACCTTGGGGACAATGGTGGCACTTTGGTGGGGAACTCTCATGATGGGGACTCTGGACGAGCCAACAAGCGACAAAATTCTATTCTGCCGAGACCCTCTTCGGTGGACAGAGGCTCGCTGCTCACAAAGGTTTAGAAATCCTCCCTGCAGGCTGGCCTAAGAACTCAACTATCACTGGGTAAGCAACAGTTTTTTTTGCCTCTGACTGCTTCTTCTGCTTTTTATTTGACACCTACTTTGGGCACTCTAGGCTTTGACTTCCCTCCCCCATTGGGGCTTCCCTCTTCTCTTGCGCTCCCCCGACTTGTTTCATCCTTTTACTCCCTACCCTCTAGGGTTCTCTTTCCTTCTTCGGATCTTACAATAGTCGTAGAACAGGGACAATCGACAAGCGACTGTCAGGCCTGTGCCCCCGAGGGTTCGACGAACTCCTTGATTTTAAGCCCTGGGGAACCTACTTCCAGATTTTTATCCTCAAATCTGAAACCTGTCTCTCCCCTTCCCTCCCCTCCTTGCCCTCCTACTGGAACTCCCTCTTCTTTTCAGTCTTCCTCCAGTTCCCAGTCTTCTGAGGGATCTATAATTCGTTACACCTTTCGCAATAGGGTCATCTTCTCTGACTCAATAGGAGGAGGCTCTTCGAAAGAAAATTTTGGGTTTGGCCTGGGGTCTCTTGCTCGGGCTCAGACCTCCACGAGGGGAAGGAGACGATGTTCACATTTTCTACTGGCACAAGATCGAGCTAAACTCGATATGGCTTTGGGCAGACAATCCTCCATTCAATGGGTGCTTAGAGAAAAACAACCCCAGAAGTTGGTTACCTCATGAAAATACTCTCCCTCAACTACAACGGTTTGGCGAGCTTGGCCAAAAAATCGTCTCTGAAACAACTTATTGCAGTACAGAATCCAGACATAATTTTTCTACAGAAAACTATGGGAGTCAGTGCGGTTGTGATAGATTCTTTAGAAGCACTTCTTCCTGGATGGTCCTTTGTAGCGATTGATGCTAAAGGACGCTCTGGGGGTCTGGCCACAAGTTGGAGACTTAAGAGTGGCAGATGTGACAGTGTTTGGGGATTTGACTCAGTGATCGACCTCATATTATTTTCAGCGGAGCTTGGGCGTGCTTTGGTGCTCTTCAATGTCTATGGTCCCTATACCGACAAGAAATGATACTGGGATTCTCTGGCCTCATGTCCTTGGCTTTCCCAGGAAGGGGTTATCTTGGGAGGGCACCTAAATTTTTCCTTGGGAGTGACGGAGGTCTGGGGTCCCCGTTCGTCTCTGGACCCCTTGACTGATTATTTTACACACCTTCTAGATACCTTGGGTTTGTTAGATCTCGTTCCAGCTAAACTACAACCAACTTGGAGGAATATGCAAACAAAAGATGCTAGAATTGCCAAATGTTTGGATCGCTTTCTATTGACAGAGGACCTGGTGGAATCTGTGGGACTTGTCCGTCAATGGGTTGCAAGCAGTGGAGAATCTGATCAAAATCCGATTATCCTGGAATTAAGGGGAAACACCCAACGTACTCCCAGCCCCTTCAAATTCTTCGAAGGATGGCTAAAGGAAACATAGTATCAGACCTTAGTTCGCAATTTGTGGGTACCCATTGGACCCCTACACAACTTGCATGCCGCAATTCTCTTTATGTATAATCTAAAGAAAGTCAAACATGCCACCATTTCTTGGGCACATGAGAAAAGATTAAAAGAAGACCAGGAACTAACCATCCTTGAAAAAAAGTTATTGGATTGGCAGGCAGAACCAACATTTGGATACAGCTCTAGGGAAGCTAGGGAAGAACTTGCACAATTGGAACTCTGGAGGAAAACTATATTGGTTGATAAGGAAGCCCTCTGGAGACTAAAAAGTCGGGCTATTTGGCTCGCATGTGGGGACAAGAACACAAAATTCTTCCATTCCTATGCCAAAGGCAGGAAACTAAATAACACCATTTGGAGCCTCAAACAAAGAAATGGACAGTTGGTCAACTCTTTCGATGGGTTCTCAACTATGGGGACATCACATTTTACAGAACTATTCAAAGCACAATCGGGCTCTCCAATCGGGGAAATAGTGAAAGTTGTCAGATTCTTTCCACGCTTTGTGGAGGAAGAGGAAAGGGAGTCATTAATGGATCCGGTTACTGAACAAGAATTGCTTGTTGTCATGAAAACCTTCTAGAAAGGAAGAGTCTAGGGCCAGATGGATGGCCGATTGAATTCTTTCTGGTTTTCTTTGATTTATTAGGGAATGACATTCTAAAAGTTGTGGAGGAATCACAACAAAGTGGATGTATACATGAACCTATTAATGTCACCTTTATTGTTCTTATACCTAAGTCTGATAACCCATCTGATCTGTCTTTGCAACTGCATCTACAAAATCATCTCAAAAGTTATCAGTCTTCGTTTAAAAGAAACTCTCTCTCGACATATTTCGGAGGAATAATTTAGGTTTCTGAAAGGCAGACATATCCATGAAGCAATTGGTGTGGCACAGGAAGGTCTCCACAACATGAAAATTAAAAAACTCAAAAGAGAAACAATAAATATAGATCTCTCCAAGGCTTTTGATAGGGTAAATTGGCTCTACATTCATATGCTACTAATCCATCTTGGATTTGGTGTAGCTTTTACAAATTGGATTATGGCTTGTCTTACCTCAATATCCTTCTCTCTTTTGATCAATGGTTCATCACCCCCTTCTTCAAGGCAGAGGGAGGACTACGACAGGGTTGCCCCCTTTCTCCACTGCTCTTTATGCTCGTCACTGAATGTCTTAGCCACTACCTTCATGAAGCTAAATCTACAGGAAGCTTCAGAGGCATCAAAATCTCTCATGGGTTTCACATATCACACTTACTCTTTGTGGATGGCATCTTAATATTCTGTGATGGATCAAGAGAAGATATTGGAAAACTGTGTGATGGACTTTTACTCTTCAAACAAGCCACTGCCATGGAAATAAATGAACAAAAGTCAAGTATCACTTTCTCCTCGATGGAAGATGAGGAAATACTTCACTACATGGAGAGACTACCCTTTCAGGTCTTGGGTATTGACGAAGGGTTGAAATATCTTGGGTTTCTTTTAAAACCAAATGACTACAGGAAGACCGATTGGTGGTGGCTAATAGAAAAATTGGAGAAGAGGCTAAAATGTTGGAGCCAACGTTGGGACTCAAGAGTTGGGTGAGTAGTATTAATAAAATCGTTACTAGAAGCTATTCCTGTCTACTATATGTCCCTCACCTGGATTCCCAGAGGTACTTTGGATAAAATGAGGAAATTATGCTTCACATATCTTTGACAGGGCAATAAGGATAAAAAAGTTCTACCCTAGGTGATATGGGAGCGGATTGCAAATCCTAAGGTCCTCGGTGGCTGGGGGCTGAAGAATATCTTCTATTTATCTACAAATCTCGTGGAAAAATGCTCTTGGAGGCTGATAAAGACTTCTAGTCTCTGGACCCAAGTAATCCATCAAAAGTATATTTCCCCACTCACAATATTAGACTGGGTTCGCTCCTCCAACAAGTCTACAACAGGGGCCTCTATTATATGGAAATCTCTGACTAAGGCTTTTGTACTTGTGGGGGTGGGTTTGGTGTGGAGAGTAGGCAATGAGCACATGGTGCGTCTGGGACTAGATCCTTGGGTTGGGAGCCAACTTGGACATAACCTTCCCGAGGGCGTAAGACAACGACGGACTATGGGAGGTTACTTCCACTTGGCTCAGATAAGCGATCCCCTCACTACAAACCTGTGGCATCAAGGATGGTTGGAAGGACCTAGACTTGGACTTATAGAGGAAGACCTACCATACTGGAACAGATACCTGCAGACCCTACGAGAATCCTTCATACGACTGAGTGTCTGTGATGATGAATTACTTTTGGGCAGTGTCGGGGACGACGAATATGCTCCATAATCCGGCTATTTAAAATTAACATCAGATCTACAACAACAAGAGCCTCTCTGGTGGTGGCGAAAGATCTGGAAACAATCCTGTCCAGTGAAGAGGAAACTCTTAGTCTTGTCTTTACTGGCAAATAAAATTCCTACCTAGGACAATCTACAAAAACGCTTGTTTTTTGGGCCAGTCGTTGTGCTCTTTGTAAATCACACCTAGAAATAGTGGACCATCTTTTTCTCTAGTGCCCATTTGTCATCGATGTATGGCCTATCACAAAGGAACTAATACCCACGTTCCTGGAATGGCAAGGCACTTCCTTTGATCTAACCCTGAAAGCCTAGTTAAAAAGACGTGGGCAAGAGGATCTTAGAGATTTTCCTTTCATAATCTCCTAGGGAATATGGATCACCATAAATGGACACATCTTCCAGGGGGAAACTATCTCAGTCGAAAAGGTAGTGGCCCAAATCTTAGGCATCTACACATATTTCTCTCCTACCATAATAGAATTTACAGTACGACAAAGGGTCGTCCGGGAGGAATCCCCTAATCTTAGTATCCCGTGGGCTTTCTTTGATGATGCCTCCCCACCAAACCAAATAAACTGTGGGGGGAAAGGATGTCTCTTCTCTCCTCATCACACTACTTTCACCTTAAGGAGGGGCTGGGGGCTGGAACAAATAACTACTCAGAACTCATGGCCTTAAAACTACTCTTACTCTTTGCTTTTGAGAAGGACTGTAGAGCTCTTCAAGTCTTTGGAGATTTACTAGTTATCATCAACTGGGCTAATGGATTACATAGATGCAAAATCTCACGTTTTCTCCCTTTGCTTGATGATGTGATTTGAATCAAAAGTTTATTTGACAATATCTCTTTTTCTCAATTTACAGGGAAAGGAATCAATTGATAGACAAACTTTCCAAGGAAGCCACACAGCTAGCCTATGGACTTTGTCACGTAACTGAACATACTCTAGATGGATCACAGGGATACTATCACTGCCCCTTTCATGAAAGCCAGGACAATTAAATTTTTGGCAAACTAAAATACCTCTCCATGAGAGGAGCATCTATATTATGAAGGGACCTTTACTACTATTTTTTCTTATGAAAGGAATGTATATGGAACAAATATGCTTAACAAAAACTACTAGATTTGGGGAAAATATAAAAGTGAACTATATGCACAAACATAAGGAACAAAACAACTTTCATTTTTTGGCTGGAAAATATGAACACAGTCATAACAACTGGTTCATATCCATGTATGTAATTTTGTTATTCCATAATGAAATTATGAACTTTTTATGAGGAAAAAAATAACCACTATATATCTTAAACCCTTTAACCCTAACCTCTATAAACCCTAATATAACCCCTATTGTTCCTGAGTTTATACTTAAGGATCAAAGCATAATGTCAGGGCATCAAGAAATAAGGAAAGTTTTAATGTTTGCTTAATGTTTTCTTTTTCTACCTCAGTTATACGAGAAAATATCCTTACAATGAATTAATAGTATAACAACTCAGAGGTCGTCTTTCGTATCTGAGTTAAAATTAAAGGTATTGAAATGAGAGAAAAACATAAAGCTGTTAGACAAAGCAAGACATCTATTACAAAAGAATCTCACTTTGTTACATAAGAAGAAAATAGATCATATAACCTTAAATGAAGCATAAAATGTAGCAATCCAATTGACTTACAGGTCTTGTATTTACTAACAACAAATACAGAGGAAAAACCATTCGCTATCAAATTACTAAATGAAATATAACCACAATAGATGTACTAAATTGCGATCAAGCATTCATCAAGGAAATATATAAAGAGATGTTGATATGTGGAAAGACAGAAGAACAAATAACTCAAATTGGACAAAATATGGAATCTCTGGTCTACACCTGTATTAATTCTCAATGAGGAGAGTTTTCTCTTTTACGTATGGAAAGAAACAACCCTATTTTACTCTTTTGAGTATGTATTTATACAAAAAGATTTTCAACCCTAGGCAGTTGGAATTCTTGTTAATTCTAAAAAGAAACAGTTACAAAATGAAAAACTTGGAACGCTTTGCTTATTTCTCCTCTATCTCTTTCTTATGCCAGCAAAGGCATTTTCCTTACTTTTCCCGTTCAATGCATTCGACACACCTGCTTACTAATTATGTCACTAGTCTGGAAGGTGTCCTCTCTTTTTCCTCAAACATATACAACCTCTTTTCTAAATGTGGCAGTTTGTCTCCCATTCTTTTTTCTTTTGAAGTCATTGAATCTAACTGTAGATTAGGCTTTACAAGCCATCTATCTATCTGAGTAATGTCAACTTGTTTTAGCTGTGAAATCTCAACTTGATCTTCTTCGAAGCTTGCTTTGATATCAAGCTGATGGTTTACTATGTTGATTTGTCCCAACACTTTAGAAAGATCATATTTTTCAAGGCCTAAAAACTCTTTATTCAGTGAATGAAAAACCTCTTCACAAGCCTCCTTGTTTTCTTTAGCTGTTCTTTTACTTTTGGCTATATTGGCTTCCCAGGTTTTCAATATAATGTCACCTCTGACCTGCTCTGAAACAAACAAACTGGGAACTCTAGGCATTTTGTCTCTAGCCGATGACACAACCACTTTTTGGAAGGTGACCCGAGCTACAATAGCTTCTTTTTCTCTGAAACCAATATTATCCAAAGATTCGTTTATCACCCAAAAATAGTTTTGAACATATTCTACCTTGGTGAGAACATTGTGCTGAAATGTGTCTAGTTTCTTTTGCACTTCTAGTGCCTGAGCTTGGAACACTGTTATATCTACAACCATGCTTTCGGTAGAGATTAATTTGGCTTGTAATTGCCTTATCAACTCCTCTTGTTGGATAACTCGTCCTTGGCTCGCTTGTGCAGTCTTGTGCATCTCCTCCAGGTTGGATTTAAGCTATTGAATTTCATGTCTGTCATTGGCTCTCATCTGATCGAAACCCTTATTGACCTAGCTTCTGACGTCCTCCTCTACAGTCTTTATTTGATTTTGTAATTAATTTATTTGCAGGCTTTTTTATTCAACCGTTCCTTTAAAGTTCCAACCGAAAACTGGTTGGTTGTTGCATAGGCTCCCAATGAACCTGCTACTTCTTCAGCGAATTCTACCTATTCTAAGGCTTTTCCATCAATTAGTACTCTATGTCTTTTGACCGCTACACCCACCCTTTGGTGTGTTTCTCTCTTCACCACAACTTTCATTTTCTTGCTGAAAAAGAAATCAGAAGGAGGTAACTCTTATATAGGAATAAGCATGACATCTTCTATGAACATTACCTCTGCATCGGGGTTCCCTCTGGTGAACTGTAAAGGTGTGATAAACTGAATGGGGCTGATGTTTTCCAGTCACGTCTGCAGTTGATTTATCCGGTGTGGATGATGGTATATATTCTCCTTTCTTTGTTAGTGTCTCTGCTTGGTCTTTGGCCCAGTCACCTTATACATATGTCCCCGGGGTATCTTCTTTCTGAGATGAGACCTCAGTTTTCTCTATTTTTCTCGGGTTTCTTGTTTTCTAGAGCTTACGACTTCTAGACTTCAAGTCTCCATTTGCTGTGTAACTAGAGACACCAAGGCTTCTCCTTGTAACACTCTAGGGAGGCTACTTCTTTGGTGCCTCTAGAAGTCATAGAATTCAATCATTTTATCAGGTGACACAGATCAAACCCGACCTAAGACCTTTGGACAAGATCTCACTCCCCGAAAAATCTCGTCTTGAGGAGAATCCTCGTGTTCATACCTTTTCAGGTTGCAGCTAGCCATGTGGTTACACACGATCTTCTGCAGGTCATGCTTCTTGAATTCAATGTTGACCAGCTTTATTTCTTCTAAGGTCATGACCTCCACTTTGTAGTGGCCGAAATCCAATAAAGAAAATGAACCAATATGTAAGGGAAAAGATGGAAAAACATTTTTCTGTACTGCTTTGAGCTCTTTGTTAATCCCGTCGAGTACAGTTTTTCATGCAACCTCGCGGAACACTAGTCGGTCTGGTAAAAATTGCAGCAAAGCATATGGAGGAACTAAACAACCAAAAACCCTGATATAGGAGAAGTGTTCCTCGATGTACCAGTTTGCCACTCTGCCCAGGTTAGCCACAATTTTGTCTGAAATTCTAGGAGGTGGGTGACCAAATATAGCAGTGTGCATCGACACCACTACCCTGTTACAAATTTAATAGAATCAATCTTTTGCCTTGTCTTTCCAGAGCTTCGAATGATAAAAATGGATTGGTTATGCGCTATTTGGAGTCCATCTCCAGCCCATTAGTGGGAAAGGCATCGTGAAATAGATAGCATCCATAATATAAGCTGACATAATGAATGAAGTTGATTTCCCCTTGGCTTTTAATGTCTGGTATTCTGTAATTTCACTAGCCAGACTGTCTGACAATATCTTGTCCCAGTCAAGAGAATACCCTTCCTCTACTATGTGTATAATGGGTACCCATGGTAGAAAGAAATGGGTTGTGTTCTCTTTTCCATAGAGCCTACACATCATCATAGCTATATACATGAATTGTGGTTCTAGTGATGAGATTGAGTATGTGCCGTGAGAGTTCTTCAAAGAAACTAGACCCTTTAGAATGGCAATTTCAAAAAATATTAGAATGTTAAGCCCTCAAATCATTGGTTTTAGCAGCATTGGTGCCAAATCTTAAGTCATTCTAAGAAATTTGGTTTTTATGTCAAAATTAAGGTTCTCGACACTTCTAGAAGTTGCATATACACTGGTGTACCATGTGTCATATTTCCATGATAACCTTTTGACCATGTTCTTTGTACTTTCTTGAATTTCAATTCTCAATTATATTGACTAGATGAGTATTTTGGCCCAGTTCAATAGTGGTCATTCCTTGTAGATGGGATTGCACTTGTCACTTTATGAGCTCATTGGGAGGTGCACCCTACTTGAGGATTTGGGTTGATTTGATTGGAGTTTAGTGCAATTATCATTAGTTCACTTCATGCATGCATCATGTTGGAACACACATAATTTTGAACTTTTAAGCTTTATATTTTTCACCTCTTAGAAATAAGAGTTTTACCCAAAGAAACATAAAATCAGAGAGTTGCCTTTTAATTTTAAATCAAATCCATTGGTTGTTATTAAGCAATAAGGCGCTTGCAATATCCACCATTGATGACTATCCCTAATTTGATCCAGTGGACCTAATGATCTCTGAAGTTTTGGAGCCGCCTGAGTTCTAAAAAGAAAGCCTGCAACAGTCGCTTCGCAGCTCCATGCTTCGGGTGTTCCAGCAAGTCTAAACAACAAAACCCCCAACCTCCGAAACCTGAAGATAACAACTCATGATAAATCCTAAAGAACTTACGAACGAGTCATAGGACACGCGTCTTTTAAATCTTTCATTGCCTGACATGTGACACTTATTTTTGACATTTCCATTGGATGATTCACACGTTTTCGAGTGACACATGACACCTCTCTTTTCTTGATACGTCATCCAGAATGACATCATCTCTACAATGTCACCGTGGGAGATGGCCCTTGGGGAGTTTTATAATTGATTGAGTTCACAAATCATTGAAGTATCAAAGTGCCGAAGTATTGGACATTTCAAAAAGTAAAAAGGAGTTAATAAAACATTTAATAATAGAGGTTAATCTCGATTAAGAGTCAATTAATTACTTCGCAATGTTGGATTTCAGAAGGTTTCCCGTGTGTTATATTCAAAACCTTTGAAGTCCGAACTTCCAAAATACTTAAAGTTAAACACGATTAATTAAGACTTAAGGGTGATTACTCAGAGATTAACTCCTCTGCGAATTTAAACTTCGGGAGGTTTCCACCCTGTCACATCCCAAACTCCCGAACATGAACCATCGAAGTATTGATGGCATTTATGATCGATTAAGGATAAGGATTTCAAATAAGGATTTCAAATCGCCAAGTATGAATTCCATTAAGGTTAATAAATTCTTCGTCAGTAAGGCTATACGAAGATCAATAAACTTTTTTTGACTAAAAGCACTTCGAATTTCAAAGTCATTTTTACCATTTGCAATTAGCAGTTTTCTCCAGTGAAGAACTCACAGACTCCCCCTGTAACAGGTAAGCTTATTTTGTTTCCTTGAGGATTATGGCACCGCGAAAAATTGCAAAGAAGCTTGATGCATTGGGTGATGATTCAAACCCGAGCGCAAGCATTCTATCAGACACAACTCCGTGAGTTGCGGACGCCATTAAAACATGGACACAAGTCTTCGATGTCTTAGAGCATGAGATCATCAACTGCCCATATGAATCTGCCGAAGAAGACGATGACTCCTATACAACTAAGCTCAGGCATGTAGCACATTCAGAGCTTCATAAGATCGTTGCATGGCCAAGAATCATACCTTACAACGTTATGATAAGCTGATATTTGGAACATGTCCACATCCAGACCAAGAGCATTGTCAACCACCAACAGGTCATCGTTGACTCTTTTTGACCAGATCACTTACAAGTAATGTACAAACTCTCCCCTACTCCTAAATAGTAAATACACTTACAATGTTCCATTCCTTATAGAATTTGAAAGAAAAGAATGCACCCAATATGTTAGAAACAATCATGATATAGTCAAGACCTAGTAGGGACATCTAGAGAAGTTCAGAGCCGAAACTCATGGCATATACGCTACGATGTATTTAAACGCTCATATGTTGTATGTAGCCATGATGCTTTGTCACTTTTTCATGAAGAAGAACCCTACACATTTCTCGGTTGAATGGGTAGCTATCAAGAACGAGGTAGTCGAGGGCTATACTTTCAATGAGTGCTAAGTGGACTATTCAAATCATGAGAAATATTGGTCAGTTGAGACTAATACTCATGAATATGGGTCATAGATTAATGACTTACACTACGCAGTTAATCCTAAAAATAATATCTAAGAACGAGGTAGTCGAGGGCTATACTTTCAACTAGGACAAAATGTTGTCAGATAATTTGGTTAAGTAAATCGTTGATTATAAATCAACAAAATCAAAAGGGTTCTCTACCCCTTTTTACATTCCGGCATATGTTATGGATGCCATTTGTTTAATGACCCCTTTTCCCCTGATGAACTGGAGTTGGAACCCAACCAGTTTTGAACCAATTCATTTTTATCACTCCAAGTTATGGGAGGAGAAAGCCAAGGATTTCTTTTATGAAATCTATCACAATGTCATAGTACATGTTCATATAGCCATTTATGGTAACCCGTCGACCCGAATTTCAGAAAGGATTATGGGGAACATAGGAAATATTGCAAACTCGTTCATTGAGGAGAATTTCTCCTATATCAGAGTTTTTGGTTGTTCGGTTCCTCCTCATGCCCTCCCACAATTTTTACCCGACAGGCTGGTGTGTAGAGAAGTGGCGTACCAGATAGTGGTAGGAGGTATCAGCAAGGAGCTTAAAGTAGCTCAGAAAAAGGTTTGGTGGACTTTCCCCATTCAGGTTGGCATGTTTACATTATTATATTTTGGTCACTCTAAAGTCAAGGTTGCAACCCTAGAGGATGTCAAATTAGTTGACATCGAGTTCAAGAAGCATGATCCACGTAAGATAGTGGAAAAGCATCTTGCTCAGTTTAGCATGAAGCGGTACATTCATGAGAATTCCCCTTATGATGAAATGTTCAGGGGAGTTAGATCTTATGAGGAAGTTTGAAGCAGATTCCAGACCCTATGCCCTGACCAGAAAAGTTGGTTTCCTCAGCTTTCAGAAACACGGGCGGAATAGCTTACCAAAGATATTGTAGGGAGAGTCAAATATCACGCCTCCTTCACAGAAAGCTAGGCCTACAGGATTAGAGCCAGGTTGCTTCACTAAGCACAAATATGAGGAAGTCCTAAAGGGCCCCAAAGTGTTATTTCATAAGATAAGAGCATCATTATCCGAAATAAAGGATCCACAAGTGTTAGCTCGATTCAAATCCTTCATGAATCCGGGACAAGTTGTCCCTCATTCAACACCATCTGCTCCTGCTGGCACCTCGAATACAATAAGAGAAGAACCTTCCATCGAAATTGGTTCACCTATCATATGATCATTGACCCCTCTATAGACCAGCTTCAAAAATCGTAGTTTCGAACTCACTTTTGTAGGTGATCTTTCTCCCATCTTGCCCGAAGAGATGCCTCCCTTAGATTTTGTTTTTAGCAAGAAACGGAAAGCCATTGTAAAGAGGGAATCTCACCAAAAGGATGGAGTTATCACCAAAAGGAAAAGAATGGTATATGACGAGAAAGACCATGATGGTCCAGAGTTTGAAAAAGAAGTTGCAGGTTCGTTGGGGGATTTTTCCACTGCCAATCGATGGTCAATGGACAATTTGATCGAAAAACTACGTCAGAAATGCCTCTTGGTAGAATAATTGCAAAATCACATATATATTGCAGAGCAGACTATCAGAAGCATGATGAACCAGGACTTTGAGCAAATCAGGTCTAGTGATCAACAACAAATTAAACAACTACAGGACAACCTCGAGTTACTCTACTAGAGTTCACAGATGAGCAAAGGACTGATCACTCAGTGTGACAACTTGATTGAGAAGTTGTAGGCCAGACCAACCCTAACAGAAAACACAATGATAGACATTTCAACCTTCAAAGCACAAGCATCAAAGGTAAATGAGAGGTTGGAAGTTGCCCAACAAGAAATCTATCCCAAAGTTGATGCTGTCCAGAAATGTTATCAGGTAGTAGACCTTTCTCCAAAAGATATTTACATCAAGGAAAAAGAGGCTTGCTCAGCCTGGTCTAAGTTTCAGGAAGTTCTCATATGGATGCAGAGGGCTAATGCCCTTGGTTTTCCTCTTCTCTCTCATTTTGATCAAGTAAGAGGTGAAATGGCCCTAAAAGCCTGGGAAACCAATCTAGAAGAAGGCAAGAAACTTTCCAGACATGTGAAAGAGGCTTGTCTAGATGCCTTGTCATCATTAACTGAAAAATTGATTGAGTTTGAGGGGAATAATGTCACAGAGGCCCTAGGGAAAATTGAGATAGAAATGAAGCAGCAAAACTACAAAAATAAAAAAGAAGATACTCAGGCATCCATCCAAGAGATGAGCCAGATTGATATTCTTAAAAGCAATGAATGGTTAGTTAATCCAAGTTCACAATTCCAGGTCACGGTCCAAGAGGTGAACAAGATCCAGGAAAAGCTACCCCAAATACAAAAGAAATGGTTTTCCTTCAAAGTAAATGAAAGGACTGAGCCTTCAAGGTTTGTGGTTGCATTGATGGATAGACGCACCCAATGCATTGAACAGGGAAAATCAAGTGTAGCTGGGAGCAAGTGAGAAAACATGCACAACGTCCACCTTCTCCACCCACTCTAACTTTCACCCTCCAACAATGACTTACCTTGTCTATCCCTACCACCCACATTCTTGCCTCCACTCATCCCACCTCATCATCAGAAACTTGTTCTCCCATAATTCTTAGCCATCCCTCAATGAGCCAACGCTGAGTTATTCATCTAATATCCCCCCCCCCCATGTCTTCAATTGCAATTCCTTGACCCACTAAACACACCCGAAGGGACATATGGAAACGAGATCAAATGGACAAGACAGTTAGCCAATGATTGTGGTAACCCTAATGGACATCTGCATCCAGCTCAAATACTAAAGGAAAACGAACGCTTCTACCAATAGACGAAGAGACAGGGGAAAGTGCCAAAAAAACTCATCAATTTTTGCATACTATTGTTTTATTCAGATGTATTCTATTTTTAGTCAAATATTATAAGAAATCCAACGGTTTTTAGTTGTGACAGATTTTGTATAAATACATGGATTTGAGATCTATTTGAGGTTTCTTTTGGCCGAAGGTAAAAGAGAAACTCCTTTTGAGTATTAATACAAGTGCAGACAGAGATTCTAAGTTTCGTTCAATTTGAGTTATGTGTTCCCTATGTGTTTCCATTTCTCTGAATTTCCTTCTGTAATTCTTGAAGAGTGATTGATTGCAATTTAGTATTACATCTACTGTGATCATATTATATCAGTGGTTCAGTCAGTAAACAACTTTTCCTCTGTTATTACTGTGAGTAAAACAAGACCTGTGATCTATGTGAATTACTGCATTTTTATATCCCGTTCAAGGGTGCATCTTCTACTTTCCTACTCCCGCAAACAAGGCGAGACTTATCTGTAATTGATACCTGACTTTGTTTAATTGTTTTGTAAATATTTCTACATCAATTGAAATTATATTTGCGACTGAGATAACGAGATACAACCTCTGTACTGTCTTATTATTAATTTCATTTAAAGATTATTTCTCAAAAAACATAAGGTAAAAAAAAACACTCATAAAAACATTTCATTTAAAACCTTTGATGCCTGACATTATTCTTTGAGCCTTAGAATAAATCTCGGGAACAACACATTATTATTACCTTAAAGGGGAGCACACAACTTCTAGAAGCCTCCAGATTGCTCTTTTGGGCAGCAGTTGACTCATGCATGCATTGGAGAAGTGCACCCTAGTGGATCTTATCCTTAACTTGATTTGGAGCAACCTGCACATCAAGCAAGTTTCATTGTTAGCAATTATTTGGAATGAGAGTGCATGTCTTGAGGAGATATAGTTCTTTCTATTTTCAAACAAAACCTTATTAATTTAAATATTCAAATCAGTGCGCCTTGGATAGGACTCAAAAGTTCAGAAGGAAAGGCTATCCTTGGAGACTTCTAGAGTGTTTGAACCTTATCCATTCACTCATGCAAGCATCTATTCTAAGCAGGAGGAGGGCAATGAACCTTGAGGTTATTTTGAGTAGGTTCCACACTTATTTCTAGCAAAGGGAGGTGCCCACCTTGGAGTTCTATTCATGACACTTTCTTACTTGGTTTTGGCATCCATCTACTCTATCTCATACACCCTTCTTGAAGGTTTATTAATGGTAGTTGTTGAAGGTTATTGCTACTAAATTCATCTATTGTTTTCTTGGACCTAGGTGCACCCTATTTGAGGATTCTTTTATTGGGCTTCCACTCCCTCTATCTCGTTGTATTCTCAATAGGAAAAGGGCATCCTCCTTATCTTAGCCTTTTTTTTTAACCAATCACCCCACCCTCCAGCCCATAAGAAAGGGTAAGTTATTCCTCATGGCTTTCAGCCTCAACAATAATCAACCCATGGAAATCGAAACATGTCACTAGCAGTATTGGAAACCAAGTAGGGAGGAAAACATTTATCCTCCCTAACCAATAAGCTAGGCCCAATTGACATCCTCATTATCTTAGCCTTATCTTCTTCACTTGTTATATTCAAAGAGATATTTTATTTACTCCTAGTTTCATTCTATAAGAGTCGGAGAGATAGTGAGGGTTGATGAACCATTATTTGCTCGAGTTCTCTAGTCTTTCATCCCACTTTTTTTATTCAAGTGAGCATGAGAGAGCATATCATTCAATGAGTTAAACATCACTCTCATCCTATTCATGTGATTCCATTATTGAACTTGGTGGGAGAAGGTGTTTTGAAAATGATTTTTCATCTGATTGAGTGCTTTGAAGTTGAAGCCAATATCTCCAAACCTTGTACTTGAAACTTCGGAATAAAGGTATCATCTATTTTGGCAGTCAACTCTCATTTCATTGGTGTGTTCAATTGACTTTACTTGAATTTTCTGAGTTCCTTGAGAAAACACTCCTTCCACCCCCCCGGCTCAATCAAGTTTCTACTATATTTGTAGTGACCTCAATTAATTAAGCCTAAAAATTTCATACAATTAAACATAGAATTTCTTTCAGCGCGTAAATAATTCATTGATCATCATATAAGCATATAATATTTAGCATAAATTAAATTTATCCACATCATGAAAATAAATTACATAATCATCTCATAACTCAACAAATTCATAAATAAAGTACCTCTTCCTGATGCTAAACTCTCACTTATCTGGTTGTCCTCCCAGCTGCCTTGCCCAGCTTGTTGCTTTGACCAAACCCTGCCCAAACCGACTAACCACCGAGCCAACTAGGAGCAGCCTGTTCGACTCTCTAGCTCTAGGATACCATAAGGAATCCTGGCCCCCGTGCCCAAAACCCCCAGCAACCCGGTGCCCCCTGCAATGGTTCACCAAAACCCCCAAAACCAAATTCCTCAAAACCAGGAAAAATATCCAACAGCGAGCATACAGTCCTCTCCTCCCCAATTTTTCATAATCCCTATGCAACTATTTAACCAGGGTTGTTACATACACCCACCCTTCAGGAAACTTCATCCTAAAGTTAAGGTATCTCATGATACAAAGGAAAAGAAACATGGTTCACACATTCATAACAATTAATCGACACTATTAGTAAGTAAGCCAAGAAAACTCATACATACTAGTGTACATGTACAAGAAATGCATGTGTAGCTAGTACATACAAGTCTCGTGCATGTACTAATGATCAATAACTATCACCCTTATAGTAATTTATGTATGCATCCAATCTAATCAACAAGACTAGTCTTTTATAAAAGACAATAAACCAATCAAATGTTTGTGAAATCCTTTAATTACAATTATCTAGTTCAACAATTTTATTTAGACAACTGTGGTTTAGTTACGTAATTATGAATATTCATATATACACATTTTCTTTTTAGAAGGGAAAAACAATAAATTCCACCATCAGACAAATCTCCATACTTTCTCAACTATTTTTACTCATCCTTCCTTCCTAACTTACTTCCATCTTCATTCCTATCCTTCCTTTGCTGGACTATCTTGGAGCATCAACTATATTGAACTAACTCCAAATAGAAACCGTAAGCAGAAGTGTCACTATCTCGACTAAGCATCCCCAGCAGGCAACTGACAGTCATCATCACACGTCTAGGGGAGCGTGAGCTAACACCATCCTCCCATGACTTCAGGTTTCAGAGGATACACGGTGGTAAATACCTCCACCCCTCCTAATCATAACTAGGGTCCACACCCTACAATGGAATATACAGTGGCACCATGTTGCTGGGAGTTTTGTCATCGTTCATTCGGTTTTAAGAAGTCTCATCACCTGAAATCCTGCACTGGTCCACATATCATAGCAATGCATCCAAACCAATATAATTTCACATTCAAAGATTCATACCATAATGTTTCTCGGCAAGTGGTCATGACATCCACTTTCATCATCATTATCCCTTGTCTATTTCATAGTCTATAACCTGCAGATTAGTCTGTAACACAAACTCATACATTTCTATGCATTATCATCATGTAATTTCATACAATCATCATTTCAATTCAGTATCTGTGTACCAACAACTTAACATCAAAGTCTTCAAGTTAGAAATAGATCTCATAATATCCCATAATTCCATTTCGACAATCATTCATAAAATTATCATTTACCAAATAGATTGCATCATATCCCATCATCATTCAAATAGCATTTAAATCTTCATAGGATTCTCATTTACACAATATGTCGCATCATATCCATCTCATCAATAACATTTAAACATTCATAGAATTTACATTCACATAGTAGATCCAATTATATCTATCATCATCAATAACATTTAAACATTCATAAAATTTACATTCTCACAATATATCGCATCATATCCATCATTATCCAAATATATTTAAACATTCATAAAGGTTCATACGTCTTAAAAGTTTAAGTGCATCATTTAATAGTTTCACTGTGAGTAGAAAATAAAAGTGTAGGCCTCAGGTAATCCTGGCTATCTAAGACAAAAGGTGGTGTTTGTAACACCCTGTTTCCCCCAGTTTGTAAAAATAACTGGACTGGCCAAGAACTGTGGCAAACTCGGAAATGTGAATAATATATATATATATATATATATATATATATATATATATATTGCAGTACTGCTGAGAGGGGATATGCTGAAAAAGAGACCACGATGGATGGAGAAAGGCGGTGGAAGGCACCTAGAATGGTGGCGTTAACTTCCACCGAAAACAATACCATATTTGAACTTCAGTGGCCCGGAGAACCAAGAGCGGCTCGCTGGCCCCAAATTAAGTGTCTCGCAGGCTGGCAGATAGATGGCTCCTCAAGAATTAATGAGGGATGGGTGGGTGAACCGCCCATTCGTAGAGCTGTCAGGACTGACCAGTGTGAGGGAAATCACGCCACACACAATCTCTCAAGAGGATAAGGCATGAGGGAAAAGTGATTGGGGGCATACACGAGGGGAGGAAGAGAACTCTGGAGATACGCAGAGTGAGTGATAATAGAGAAGGGGGAGAGTAACCCTCGTTCTTGGTCACTGGAAAACCGAGACACAGTCTCATAGCATCATGGTCTCAGCTTGGGGGTGGCTGGTGGTAAATCCTATTGGAATCATTGAGCCTACGGTTGGGTGGAAACGAGCACCCCTCTCAGCAGTTGCACTCACTTCTGGTGTTATTTTTGATAAGTGTTTTACATCTTGCATCATGAAATTCATATGCTGACATATATGCTCATAAACTGTGAAATTGTGAATGATTACAGTATAAGACTGTCTGTGCAGTGTTTTGATAAGAAAGAGTAGATGTATGCTTGTAACAGAAAAAACACGCATGGCTTATGTTGATAGATAAATTTATTTATGCGTATGTTGAACCAATTTAGTCTTCCAGTCCGTTCTCGGGAATTTGTTTCCCTTTATCTGTCTCCAAGAATGCCCCGGAATAGATCTCTCCACAGAGATACCCTTCTTGGAAAAGTTTACCAAGAACCTGGAAAAAGGACTTGAATGCGCAAGTCTTAGCAACCCTGTACGAGGAAGAATGATCCTCTTGAAATCCCAAAGTAGTAGCATAGGGATAAGTATCGATCGACAGACGAGATCCCGTTGGAAGATTTGCAGTCATTCACGACCGTTAGATTGGAGAAAGAAACATGGGCGTTACATGCCTTACCCCTTTTCTTTTATCTTCATGGGTAGTGAGGAAATCGGGACCGTAGATCCCCAAGGGTTGTGGGAGTATCTGGACCGTTGGTTTTTCCACGTCCAGAGAGTAGGGGGAGAGTGCACGACGTGGGACAGATCTGAGCCGTCAGATCTTAACTAGAAAAACCGATAGTTGTTGGATATGTTAGGAGATGCATGAGGGTTAATCCCCCGTGAACAAGGGCAAAAGTCCCGAGAGAGGAGTCGGTATCGGGGATTTGGAGTTCGGGATTCTGGGAGTCTTGATGATAAGAGATCGGGACACTCCATGGTGAAAGTCCTGATATAGATCTAGACCATCCATCCGTGAAGGAC
Organism: Picea engelmannii; assembly: GCA_009831015.1. NCBI lineage: Eukaryota > Viridiplantae > Streptophyta > Pinopsida > Pinales > Pinaceae > Picea > Picea engelmannii. The sequence continues at coordinate 417,541 of ML785738.1, forward strand.
ACATGGCAGATATTGAGAGTCCAACGGTATTTCGGATACCGGGGATTCGAGTTGACAAAGGATTTGCATCACTGGGGGTCACAAGTCGCGAAATCGCAAAAACAATCTAGACCGTCTATCCGTGAAGGACACGTGGCGGAGATTGAGAGTCCATCGGTATTTTGGATACCGGGGATTTGAGTTGACAAAGGATTTGCGTCACTGGGGGTCGCAAGTCACGAAATCGCAAAACAACGAGGACCATCCATCTGAGGGAGGACACATGGCAGTAATCTAAGATCTCAGGAGAATCCCAAAAGAAAGAGCCCATCAGGATTTCGCAAATCGAGAGTTTAGGAGTCCCATTGACAAGAGGTTGGACTCTCGTGATTGATAAGTCCCGAAACTTCGACTGGTGAACTCCCAAAAATGTTAGCATATGTTTAACTCTCGATTAATGGAAGAGATCCTCTCGGAGGATCCAAGGTCTGTAGCAACCATTGGATGTGGGGAAGGAACATGGATGATAGTTCCTCGACCCCTTTCCACCTTTGCAAGCAATGCACGAACATGATCCCTTTGGAGGATCTAAGGTCTGTAATGACCGTTAGATTTGAGGAAGAGACACAGGCATTATTGCCACGACCCTTTTTCCCTTGCAAGAGAAGTCTCGAAGGAATCCAGACCGCCCATCAAAGGAGACGCGTGGTGAGCGATCAGAGCTCAGGGAAAAGTCCCAAAATCTCATAGATCATTGGATCCACACTCCTAAGAGCCGTCGATCTCTTACACAAATTTCCATAACAGAATTCAGGGATTTGAATGACAAAGAGTCTTGGAGTCGTTGCATTTCAAACTTTCGAATACTGTAACCCCGGAAGGATACATACCGTTGGATCAAGAGAGGCTTACGGCCATCGATCTCCCTTTGAAGGAAAACTTGCCATTCACTAGCCCTGTCGAGGTTCGACGTTTCGTTGTTTCGAGCTTCAGGGTTTGCAGGGTCGAAAGACTTGACGTTTTGGTAGTACTAAGTTGCGAAGTGTGAGGAGACGCCATACTAGTTCGGCCCGTAGTCATGACTCACAACCACGTGGAGGTGAAGATATGAGGAACTAGCGGACACTAGGCTTCCCGTGAGTAACTCAGGGATTTTGATCCTCGAGAAATCAAGGAAAATTTTGATTTTCCTAGTGGGTGCGTTACAAATTGGTATCAGAGCATGGTTACAACACTTGACCTACTTGGGCTCATGAACGAGTTGCACAGAAGCTCCGTTCGGAACACTCTTAAAAAGAGTAACCCTCTATCTTAAGCCTCATAATTCAAAAAGGTCAAAGTCTGAAATGAAAACCTGACTATGTATTCATGTGAAAGAAATATGAATTTTGCGCGGGTTATAAAAATGTATCTAACTATTGACTAACAACCAGCGTTTGTCTTTTCACACAAGCAGAAGATCAATCACGGGAAATTATCAACACATAGTATGGTGACTCACCATGAAGTGGGAGAGGGCTCCCACAATAGAGACGAAGAGTCTGACGAAAGAAGGGAAGTAGGGACCCCTCTAGATCTAGCCAAGACTGTGAGGAGTCTCATTGTCGAATTACAGAGCTGCAAGGCTGACAATGAAAGGATGATGAAAGAACAAGAAAAGCAAACAGAAATTAACATAGTTTTACTGCAGCCCCCGGGGGGCAGCTCAATTGGCAAGTGCCGTGAAAATGAAGTTCCATGAGGTTTCGAGTTCAACTCCCCCCGACTTACCTTGTGTGCCGCGTAAGGGGTATCGTGGGCACACCTGGAGGTTATAGTGGTAGCGGTTGGATAACACAGCCACGTGTAACGCGAGCACGTGCCCAACTAGTTGTTGATTCCTCTAGACACAAAAAAAAAAAACATAGTTTTACTGCAGAGTTTATCTGATCTACAAAGACAAATGTAGCATGAACCTAAAACTCAAAAGCATGGTCATATCAGTGGCCACACTGAGAGGAGCACCTCAAAAAAGGTCCACCCCAGAGGTAAAGGACAAGTCTCGGATGATTCCTCTCAGAAGGAAACTGACGATTCAGAGGGCTCTTCTAGCAGTAGAACCAGTTCCTATCCCCGAAGAAAACAGAAGAAGCAAAAGTCTTCCAAAGGTTGAAAATTCGAAGAATTCAGAAAGGCCAAACCACCCTCCTTCGATGGTGAAATAAAGAAGGGAGAGGAAGCAGAGGCCTGACTGCTTGGACTAAAGAAGTATTTCAGAGTCCATGACTTTTCAGAAAATATGAAGGCCCGAGTGGCCACCTTCAACTTGAATGGAAAAGCTTCCATTTGGTGGGAAGACCTTAAGAATGTGAAAGGGGTTCGTGAAGAGGACCTATCTTGGAAACGATTTGAGAAGTACTTCCGGAAGAAGTATCTTTCGGAAAAATATTTCAACGAAAATACTAAAGAGTTTTATGAACTCAAACTGGGACAACTTACTATAGAAAAATATGTTAACAAATTCCTCGACTTGTTGAGGTATGTACCTTATATAAAAGCAAAAAAGGCAAAGGTGCAATGCTTCATCAGTGGGATACCCAAGGAATATCGGAACATAATTGAATTTGATGAGCCAAAGACCCTAGAAGACACCATTCGAAAGGCAACCTATTGCCATGAACAGTTTGGGCATTGAGCAGAACCTCGTGAAGGATGGAAACCGAAGAATAGTTCAAGATTTCAGAAAAAGGGGATCAAATCCACAAGATTTAAGAACTACAAGAAGAACCCAAGAATGAACTTTCCAGCCCGGAGTGTACACCAGCAAAAATTTCCCTCATCGGGTGGAAATAAAACTTCTGGACCTATACCAGTGAAGGTGGATAACACCAAGAGAGAACCTCTGAAATGTTGAGGTTGTGGAGAGGAACATCTCCGAGAGACTATCCACACTGACAACAAAATAGTTAGGGGATTTATAACATCCAGGAAACTACTACCGTCAATGATGTGGCCAGGAGTGTGCCACAAATTTATGCAGCCTTGGATAATAACCAAGCTGACCATCAAGCTTCAGTAGTGGAAATAGAAGATATGATTTTCAACCATCTAATGTCTATTTTGATTGACTCTGGTTCAAATTTGAGTTATATAGCCCCTAAAGCTGTTGATAAGTGTAAACTACAACCACAAAAACACACCAAGCCATGGTTGGTACAGTTAGCCACTGGCACCAAAGGGAAGATAGCAGAGGTTATACCAACCTACCAATTAATGTTGGGTGAATTCCCCACCCAATTAACCCTTAACATATTACCCCTAGAATCATATGATCTGTTGATCGGTATGGACTGGCTAGCCGCCCATAAAGCCAGACTGGACTGTTACCATAAAACCTTAGAGTGTGTAAGTAAAGAAGGGAGAAGAATAACCCTTCAAGGGATCTGAAAACCCATATTGGTGAGACAAATATCAGCCCTGCAAATGAGAAAGTATTTCCAAAAGGGATGTCCCCTATATGCAATACAGGTGTTGAAAACAATCGAAGGTGATAAACCAAGCCTTGACGATCACCCTATCCTGAGAGAATACAGAGATGTGTTTCTGGAAGAGGTACCGGGTCTACCTCCGAGGAGGGACATAGACTTCTTAATAGAACTGACACTAGGAGCGGTGCCGGTGTCTAGGACACCCTACTGGATGAGCACACCCAAGTTAGTTGAACTCAAATTGCAATTAAAAGAAATGATGGATAAAGGTTATATTCGACCCAGCATGTCTCCATGGGGAGCACCAGTCATGTTTGTGAAAAAGAAGGATGGCACCCTTAGACTGTGTATAGATTATAGACAACTTAATAAGGTAACCATAAATAACAAGTACCCTTTACCCAGGATCGATGATCTGTTCGATCAATTTGGAGGTGTGTCTATTTTCTCAAAGCTCGACTTGAGGTCGTGATACCATCAAGTTCGAATCAAGGATGAAGACATCCATAAAACTGCCTTCCGGACATGGTATGGTCACTATGAGTTTGTGGTAGTGCCATTTGGGTTAACCAATGCCCCTGCCACTTTTATGTGCTTGATGAACAATGTACTCAGTAAATTTCTAGATAAATTTGTGCTAGCTTTTATTGATGACATATTAATCTACTCTAAGAATAGAGAAGAGCATGAAGAGCATCTTAGACTTGTGCTGCAAGTGCTAAGAGAATATCAACTCTATGCCAAATTCAGGAAATGTGAATTCTTCCAGAAGGAAATACATTACTTAGGCCATGTTTTCTCTGGAGAAGGAGTAGCGGTAGACCCTGACAAAATCAGGTCTATCATGGAATGGCCTACCCCGAAGGATGTTTCGGATATCAGATCCCTTATGGGATTAGCAGGATACTATAGGATATTTATAAAAGGATTCTCTAAGATTGGTTGTCCAATAACTGCCCTCCAGAAGAAGGGGACGAAATCCCTGTGGACACAGAAATGTGAAGAAAGATTTCAAACCCTGAAACATCTACTGACCCATGCACCCGTACTAAAGATCGTCGATCCAGAAGCTGACTTCCTCGTGTGTACAAATGCCTATAAGGAAGGGCTCGGAGGAGTCCTTATGCAGGAAGGAAGTGTGATCTGCTATGAATCCCGAAAATTGAATGAGCATGAAGTCAACTATGTGACCCATGATCTAGAATTGGCTGCCATACTGCATGCCTTGCAAATGTGGAGGCATTACCTCTTGGGAAGAAAATCTGTACTTATGACAGATCATTGTGGATTGCGATACCTGTTTGATCAACCAAAACTGAATGCTAGACAAGCTAGGTGGATGGCCCTCCTTAGCGAGTTTGATTTCGAAATCAAACACATTAAAGGAAAGGAAAATAGGGTGGCCGATGCCCTTAGCAGAAGTATGAAAACAATTCACCTGGCAGTGGTGAGCACTTGTGAGACAGAAGTCAAGGAAAGAATCAGAAATGCATAAGAAATAGATCCCTTCGTCCAGACCATGGCCATGTACCTACAGCAAGAACCCACCGGAGTAAAATATGAAGGCTACCAGATGACCGAAGGAGGTCTGCTCACTTACAAAAATAGACTGTATATTCCAAATTCTGACGACTTGAGGAGGTTCATACTATATGAACTACATAAAAGACCCTATTCCGGTCATCCAGGATACCAGAAAATTATCACTGCCACCAGAAGACAATTTTATTGGCCTGGAATGAAGAAAGACATAGCCGAGTACTTATCAAAATGCATAGAGTGCTAGCAGGTTAAAGCAAAACATCGACACCCAGCAGGATTATTGCAACCTTTACCAATCCTAGAATGGAAATGGGAAACCATCTCCATGGATTTCATCACTGGATTACCAACCTCAACCAAATTGAATGATGCCATTATGGTAGTGGTGGATAAATTGAGCAAGTCTGCTCATTTCATCCCTTTCAAATCAACCTGCAAAGCAATCAATATCGCCCAGGTGTTCATGAAGGAGATATTCAGAGTGCATGGTATGCCGAAAGAGATTGTGTCCGACAGAGACACGAAATTTACCTCTAACTTTTGGAAATCATTGATGGCTAGTTTAGAGACCAAATTGTTGTTTAGCACCGCCTATCACCCTCAAACCAACGGACAGACAGAAAGAGTGAACCAAGTACTTGAAGACATGCTAAGAATGCATGTAATGCATCAACCCAAGAAGTGGGAAGACTAACTTCCACTGGTAGAATTCGCCTACAACAACGACTACCAAGCATCCTTAAAGATGAGTCCCTTCAAAGTCCTTTATGGTAGATCGTGTAATACTCCAGTCAGTTGGAGTAATCTCATAAACACGATTTATTTTGGCCCCGACATGTTGAAAGAAATGGAACAAAAGGTGACTCAGATAAAACAAAACCTGAAAGTCACTCAAAACCGACAGAAAAGTTATGCCGACCAAAAGAGAACTCCAAGAGAGTTCAAAGCGGGAGATCATGTATATCTCAGAGTTAGGCCCAGGAAGAGTTCCTTGAAAATGGGAGCTTGTGCCAAGTTGGCACCTCATTATTGTGGATCCTTTGAGGTTCTAGATAGAGTGGGACCTGTAGCCTATAGGCTATCACTTCCTCCCACAGTAAAAGCACATAATGTTTTCCATGTTTCATTATTGAAGAAATATGTACATGATGCTAACCATATAATTGACTGGTCTGTGATCCAGGTGGAACCAGAGGGAGAATTTATACCAGAACCCCAATGCATACTGGATAGAAAGGAAACCCCGCTCCAGAACCGAACCATTACACAGGTCAAGGTGCAATGGAAACATTTTGGCCCAGATGAGGCTACATGGGAAATGGAGGATGCCATGAAACAGGCATATCCGATTTTGTTTACTTCTGTACATGCATTTCATGTTAATAGATAAGAACATCGAGGATGATGTTCCTTTAAGGGGGAGGGAATTTTAACACCCTATTTCCCCCAGTTTGTAAAAATAACTGGACTGGCCAAGAACTGTGGCAAACTCAGAAATGTGAATGTGTGATGTGAATGGACCTTGTGGAAAAGGTCGATGAATG
>ML785738.1:424122-443686 GCA_009831015.1 Picea engelmannii
TGGACTGGCCAAGAACTGTGGCAAACTCAGAAATGTGAATGTGTGATGTGAATGGACCTTGTGGAAAAGGTCGATGAATGTGAATAATATTATATATATATATATATATATATATATATATATATATATATATATATATATATATATATATATATATTGCAGGACTAATGAGAGGGGATATGCTGAAAAAGAGACCACGATGGCTGGAGAAAGGCGGTGTAAGGCACCTTGAATGGTGGATTTAACTTCCACCGAAAACAATACCGTATTTGGACTTCACTGGCTCGGAGAACCAAGAGCGGCTCACTAGCCCCGAATTAAGTGTCTTGCAGGCTGGCAGGTAGATGGCTCATCAGGAATTAATGAGGGATCGGGGGGTGAACCGCCCATCCGTAGAGCCGTCAGGCCTGACCAGTGCGAGGGAAATCACGCCACACACAATCTCGCAAGAGGATAAGGCGTGAGGGAGAAGCGATTGGGGGCAGACACGAGGGGAGGAAGAGAACTCTGGAGATACACATAGGGAGTGATAGCAAATAAGGGGGAGAGTAACCCTCGTTCTTGGTCACTAGCAAACTGAGACATAGTCTCGCAGCATCGTGGTCTCAGCTTGGGGGTGGCTAGTGGTAAATCATATCGAAATCGTTGAGCCTACAGTTGGGTGGAAATGAGCACCCCTCTCAGAAGTTGCACTCACTTCTGGTGTTATTTATGATAAGTGTTTTACATCTTGCATCGTGAAATTCGTATGTTGACATTTATGCTCATAAAATGTAAAATTGTGAATGATTACAGTATAAGACTGTCTGTGCAATGTTTTGATAAGAAAGGGTAGATGTATGCTTGTAACAGAAAAACCATGCATGGCTTATGTTGATAGATAAATTTATTTATGCATAAGTTGAACCAAGTTAGACTTCTAGTCCGTTCTCGGGAATTTGTTTCCCCTTATTTGTCTCCAGGAATGCCCCGGAATAGATCTCTCCACAGAGATACCCTTCTTGGAAAAGTTTACCAAGAACCTGGAAAAATGACTTGAATGCGCAAGTCTTAGCAACCCTATATGAGGAAGAATGATCCTCTTGAAATCCTGAAGTAGCAGCGTAGGGATAAGTATCGATCGACAGACGAGATCTCATCGGAAGATCTGTGGTCATTCATGACCATTAGATTGGCGGAAGAAACATGGGTGTTACATGCCTTACCCCTTTTCTTTTATCTTCGTGGGTAGCGAGGAAATCGGGACCGTAGATCCCCAAGGGCTGTGAGAGTATCTGGACCGTTGGTTTTTCCACGTCCAGAGAGTAGGGGGAGAGTGCACGATGTGGGACAGATCTGAGCTGTCAGATCTTAACTAGAAAACCCGACATTTGTTGGATCTGTTAGGAGATGCATGAGGGTTAAGCCCTCGTGAACAAGGGAGAAAGTCCTGAGAGAGGAGTCGGTATCGGGGATTCGAAGTTCGGGATTTCGAGAGTCCTGATGACAACAGATCGAGACACTCCATGGTGAAAGTCCCGATATAGATCTAGACCATCCATCCGTGAAGGACATGTGGTGGAGATTGAGAGTCCATCGGTATTTCAGATACTGGGGATTCGAGTTGACAAAGGATTTGCGTCACTGGGGGTTGCAAGTCGCGAAATTGTGAAAATAATCTAGACCGTCCATCCGTGAAGGACACGTGGTGGAGATCGAGAGTCCATAGGTATTTTAGATACCGAGGATTCGAGTTGACAAAGGATTTGCGTCACTTGGGGTCGTAAGTCATGAAATCGCGAAACAACGAGGATCGTCCATCTGAGGAAGGACACGTGGCAGTAATACAGGATATCGAGAGAATCTCGAAAGAAAGAGCCCATCGGGATTTCACAAATCGGGAGTTCGGGAGTCCCGTTGACAAGAGGTCGAACTCTCGTGATTGATAAGTCCCGAAAATTTGACTGGTGAACTCCCAAAAATATTAGCATATGTTTAAGTCTTGATTAACGGACGAGATCCTCTCGGAGGATCCAAGGTCCATAGAAACCGTTGGATGTGGGGAAGGAACGTGGATGATAATTCCTCGACCCCTCTCCACCTTTGCAAGCAATGCACGAACATGATCCCTTCAGAGAATCCAAGGTCTGTAATGACCGTTAGATTTGAGGAAGAGACGCAGGCATTATTGCCACGACCCTTTTTCCCTTGCAAGAGAAGTCCTGAAGGAATCCAGACATTCCATCAAAGGAGACGTGTGGCAAGTGGTCAGAGCTCAGGGAAAAGTCCCGAAATCCCGTGGACCGTTGGATCCACACTCTTAAGAGTCGTCGATCTCTTACACGAATTTCCATAACGGAATTCGGGGATTTGAATGACAAAGAGTCTTGGAGTCATTGCATTTCGAACTCCCGAATACTGAAACCCCAGAAGGATCCATACCATTGGATCAAGAGAGGCCTACGACCATCGATCTCCCTTTGAAGGGAAACTTGCCATTCGCTAGCCCTATCGAGGTTCAGCGCTTCACTGTTTCGAGCTTTGGGGTTTGCAGGGTCGAAAGACTCGACGTTCTGGTAGTACTAAGTTGTGAAGTGCGAGGAGACGTCGTACTGGTTCAGCCCATAGTCGTGACTCACAACCACGTGGAGGTGAACATATGAGGAACTAGAGGATGTTAGGCCCCCCGTGAGTAACTTGGGGATTTTGATCCTCGAGAAATCGAGAAAAATTTTGATTTTCCTAGTGGGTGCGTTACAGTGTTACATACACCCAACCTTCGAGAAACATATTATTGAGGTGGTCAAAAAAGTGAGGGACAGTCTCGTCGTAATGTCTCGGCGTCTTCCCAAGTAGCAGATCCTGGACTATACATGTTCCATTGGACCTTAACTTGGTCTACCAGACGGTTCCTGAGCTGTCGGACTCTACGGTCCAATATGCATAACGGTTCTACCATGAGAGTTCCCATGTCGGATACCTGTAATTCCTTTCAATTTAATTTATGTGATTCATCAGCAACATAATGACATAAAACAGATACATGCAAAACATTATGAGTTTTATGCAAGTGGGGTCGTAGTACGAGACGATAAGCAACGGGTCCAATTTTCTCTTGGATTTTGAACGGTTTTATAAATCGAGGTGACAACTTTGTCCCCTTCCTGAACCGTCTGGTACTCTTATTAGGCCTGATACGAATTTAAACCTGGTCTCCCACTTCATAACTTTGGTCGGTCCTGTGTGCATCCACATAACTTTTCTGCCTATCCCGTGCTTCCTTTAGTCTCTGCCTAATCTGAATCACCTGTTCCTCCATCTCTTGAATCAATTCTAGCCCAGCTGTTACTCGGTCTTCTAGTCTATCCCAACTCAATGGTGTTCTGCATGGTCTTCCATATAGAGATTCATAGGGTGGCATTCTGATGGAGCTATGAAAACTGTTATTGTAGGCAAACTCTACCAAAGGTAGGTACTTCTCCCACAAGTTTTGATTATCCATGACATACATCTTGAGCATGTCTTCCATGACTTGATTTACTCTCTCAGTTTTCCAATCTATTTTAGGATGATAAGATGTGCTTAAGTTCAACTGAGTCCCCAATGTTGACTGCAAACTTGTCCAAAACCTAGAAGTGAATCTGGAGTCCCTATCTGAAATGATCTTCTTAGGTATCTCGTGCAAATGGATAACCTCACTTACAAGCACACCTGCCACATCAGTGACATCGTAAGTGTCTCTAACCAGAATAAAATGAGCACTCTTGGTTAACTTATCTACTATCACAAGAATGATATTGTGTCTATGAGATGTGAGCGGGAACCCCACAACAAAATCCATAGAAATGACTTCCCATTTGGACATAGGAACATCATGTGGTTGTGGGAGGCATGCCGGGTGATGGTGGTCGGCTTTCACTTGTTGACACTTTAGGCACTTGGTGATGAAATGGACTACATCATGCTTCATGCCTACCTAGAAGAAAAGTTTCCTCATGTCTGCGTACATCTTCTTCACACCCGGATGCACACAATAAAGTGCTCTATGGGATTCCTTCATTATGATGCTTCGAATATCCGCATTTTCAGGGATGTACATCCTTCCCCGATATCTCAATAGTTCGTCTTCTTCCAAACTATATCCATCATACTTTGGATCTAACTGCCTCCCACTCTTGAGGTTTGAAGTAACCTTTAAATACCAATTGTCTTCTTGGAGTTGCGTCAACACACGTTCCCTCAAATTGACCTTTAAGGGTACCAAGGAGAAGACACGTGGTCTCCTACTCAAGGCATCTGCGACCACATTTTCCTTCCCCTTGATGTACGAAATACCAAAATCATACTTATTCATAAACTCACTCCATCGCCTTTTCCTGGCATTCAGATCCCTTTGAGTGAAGAGATGTTTTAAACTTTGATGGTCCATTTTGAGCTCAAAGTTTCGCCCCACAAGATAGTGCCTCCAAAGTTTCAGAGCTAGCATTACAGCTGCCAACTCTAAATCATGAGTCGTGTATAGCTCTTCATGTTTATTCAACTTCCTCGACACATAAGCTATCACTCCTCCATCCTAAATTAGCACGGCCCCCAACCCTTGCTTCGAGGCATCCATGCAGACCGTGAAGTCCTTTTCCATATCCGACACTCGTAGAATTGGCACACTAGTTAGTAACCTCTTAAGCTCAATGAATGCACTATCACATTCTTCTATCCATTCATACCTGACCCCCTTGCGCTGCAAAGTGGTGATGGCTTTTGCTATTTTTGAGAACAATTCCACAAATCTCCGATAATAACCTGCTAGCCCCATGAAACTTCTCACCTCATGGGCATTTTTTGGCACTGGCCACTCCATAATGGCCTTTACTTTTTCTGGGTCCACGGAGATTCCTTCACCGTAAATGATATGACCTAAATAGTGAATTTATTTCTGGAAGAAGGAACACTTCGACAACTTCCCATACAATTTATTCTCTCTAAGGCAGGACAACACCACTCGTAAGTGTTCCTCATGTTTTCTTTCGTTCCTGGAATAGATGAGGATGTCATCTAGAAAGACTTGTACAAAACAGTCTAAGTATTTCCAGAATACGTCGTTCATGAGGCTCATGAATACTGCTGGCACATTGGTCAATCCGAAAGGTACTTCGACAAACTCGTAATGCCCAAACCGAGTTCGAAACGCAGTTTTTGGGATATTGTCTTCCTTAATCCTTAACTGGTGATACCCGGATCACAAATCGATCTTTGAGAATACCGCTGCTCCTTTCATCTAATCGAAGAGGTCATCTATTTACGGCATTGGGTACCTATTTTTCACTATAGCACGGTTCAAGTCCTTGTAGTCTATACATAATCGTAAGGAACCATCCTTCTTCTTTACAAAAATTACTGGTGCACCCCAAGGTGAGACACTGGGCCTTATTAGCACTAAGTCCAGTAACTCTTTCAACTGCATTTGCAACTCAGAAAGTTTTGGCGCTGTCATCCGATACAAAGTTTTGGAAATTGGTTTTGCACCAGGTTTTATCTCAATAGTAAAATCAAGCTCCCTCTCAGGAGGTAACCCTGGTAACTCGTTCGGAAAAACATTCTTAAATTTTGACAATACTGGGTATTGATCTAATGAGGGTCCCTTCCTTTCATTCACTGCTTCCACTACATATAGTCGACACCCTTGTCTCAAGCATCACTTAACCTTCATAGTTGAGAGAAAGTGTAATGACACTTTTCTCCGTACACCCTGGATCTCCATTGGCCTTCCTTAGTCATCTACACAGAACACCCTTTTTGTGAAACAATCTACCAAAGCTTGAAGAGATTCTAACCAATCCATTCCAATGATTAGGTCGTACGCCCTGAGAGCAGTGATGTATACCTTTAATCTGGCATTACACACTCCCAGGTCTACTATACAATTATCAACGCTAGGTCCTACCGCTTGTTTTTCCCCCGAAGCCATCTCGACTTGTTTAAAGTCATCGTGCTCGTAGGCTGCCAACCCACTCTTTTCTAATGTAGATGGTGAAATGAAACTATTTGTCGCACAAGAATCAAATAAAATCTTAACATTGATATGGTTTAGCATACCTGATGACTCCACCACCGTGGCATGATGTTCGGCCTAGCGATTATTAACCGCTACGTAAATTTGGTGGCTGCTACTTGCTCTTCCCATCAGGGCCTTTCCTTCTCTATGCACAAATCCTGATTGTAACTCTGGGTAGTCACGCTGGTAATGGGGTCCTCCACATCCCCAACAGGTAACACGAGATTAAACCTACGCATTGTTCTGTGACTACCTCTGAAATGAGTTCCTTCCCCTGGAACCCCTACCCCTACTAGTTGTTCCCTGAGATGGCCATGGACCTGCCTGCGTCATTGGTGATAAACGAGATGCTGCACTCATTGCCATTGAAATCCCTGTGGATATTGTCCTTGGTGCGACTCTATTACCATATGGAGGTGGCCTTGAGCCCCCTCCCCTGGGAAATGTCCTAGGGGCCTTCCCCATGAATCCGGGACAATGCAGAAAGGAAGGTCTCATACCTCCAGTTAAGTTCATGTGTTCCTCCGCATAACGCGCATTTTCCATAGCTTCCGCTACTGAAGACGGTTTCCACATCCGCACCATAGCCCTTATCTTAGGGTTTAGCCCATAAATGAAGCGTTCTGCCTGTCGTTGGTCATTATCCATATATGAAACATACTTGACCAATTCCATAAACCTAATCTCATATTCTTCTACGGTCCTGTTTCCCTGTACTAAGGCATGAAATGCTCCTACCTGTTGTTCCTCGTAGTAAGATGGCAAATATTTCCTTTGAAACCTCTCCTCGAAATTTTTCCAAGATACGATGTCTGGGGTAAGATGGAGTTGTCTTTCGAGGTTTCCCCACTAGTTCAAGGGGTTGTCTCTTAACTGAAAAATCGCTATCTTCGCCTTTGAGGTGGACGCATAGTCCCTTAAGGCAAAACACCTTGTCATGGCTTCCAACCATGCTTCCGCACGTTCACTAGTGCGAGCCCCAGCAAACTCTGGAAGTTTGATCTTCTGCAATTCTCTAGTGATGTCTTCAGGTGGAGGTCCTCCCCCTGAATCGCTCGACACTTCTGGATTACCCGTTCTAGATGGTGGGGGTTCCACTTTGATCCCGGCTGGTTGTCGCCCCTTTAAAGTCTCATTTATGGCCTCCAAAGAGCACAGTATGAGAGCTAGTTCGGGTGATGGTGGCGGCGATGCTGGCGGTGCCTGCGATGATGCTCCCCTACCTCGATTCCCTCGAGTCCTAACCATCCTGTATAACTTAACCTGCATCAACCAAAGTTGTCAGGGTGAGTTCAAGGACGTTTCAAATTTGCGCAACTTAAACTAGAAAACAGGGTTAGGCGTAAGTTTCTTTTTACTTGTCTGTAAATAGATGTTACTCTATTTAGGGGAGTGGCTAGGTTAGGGTTTAAGCGTCTAAGCTTGATGTCTTTGCCTAAGAAAACCACTGATTCCCTCGCCTGGTAGCTATGCTAGCACTGTACCCCACTCGCTAATTTCTCTAACTTACCTGTCTAGTGCGCATGAAGCCTCCTCCCGCTTATCTTGGTCTAAGTCCTTAAACTTTGCATTTACAACTAATTAAGGTGACTTCCAACCTAATGTTGATTAATTATTAAAAACTAATAATCTAAACTAAACTTTAACCTAAGTTTCAATCGCCTTAATCAACACTTTCAATTTAATCCAGAAAATTAATATTATTATTAGTATTAATTAATTAATCACTAATTTAATTAATCCTTCCAATTAATTTAATTAATTTTTCTCTAAGGCACATACATGGCGTGTTGGTGTTTGGTTGTTTCTAAAGGCTTAGGCAGTGGGTGGTCGTGGGTTCAAGACCCATAGACTCCATAACACTTCAAAAAAATAAAAATTATATAACTTTATTTATTAATAATTTTTTTATATATTTATTTATCATTATAAAAAAAAATAAACAAATTAATCACTAATTTTTTTTTAAAGAATAAACAAATAATATACATAAATAATTTACGATAATCAATAATTAAATAAAAAAAAAATAACTAAAATAAAAACATATATAAATTAAATAAATAATTTAAAAACAAAATAAATTTTTTTTTTTTTAAATAACAAAGGGCAGGCACGCATAAATCCCACATGCCCCTCCCCTGGCGCTCATCCCCCTAACCCTAATCTCATCTCACCCTTATATATTCAAACCCTTTCCTCACTCGATTCCTTTTCTATTTCGTTTTTTTTTTTGTCAAATGCTCAGCAGAGGGATGAGGCCGGAGGCCATGGCCATTTCCCTACTCGGCCGACCCTATGTCTATGGTTTCAAGGTATGGAGGGCCTTTTCCTATTAGTCTCTCGGTGTGTTTTTCTTTTGTGTTGCCGTGTATGCATTGTTGCAGGTGCCCCCCTTTTTTTTTCTTTTCATTTATTATCATCATTTTCTTTTGTACAGCGCACGGGCTGCCTGGCTTTTCCTCAGCTGCTGGTTTGTGTATGTGGCTTTTGTAGCTTAGAGTTATTATGCGCATGTGCTGCGCACACTGTGCTTCCTTGCGACTTGGCACTCGATCGCTTGGCTTTGGTGCTTTATGTATGACCTGTGGTAGGTGCAGTGGTTGATGAGTATGTATGGATCCTTTAGGCTTCTTGAACTCTATTTATTCTGTACTTCTGAACAGACACAAGCATCTCTCTCAGATCAAACTTTGATAGAACGACAATAGTGGATCCGGCTCCCAACAACCCACAAGTAAAATTCGAGAGCCCATATATATGAAACATGGGTACCGTGCACAGGTATGAGTTATTTTCATTCTGCATTCCACAATATTCATAACGCAGTCTCAAGCGGTTCATAACTATACAAACCAGAGAAATCAAATTTCTGTGTGTGGAGATGACCCCCTTGCTCATTCCAGTAGTCTCAAAAGAATAAAGCAGAGTGGCGGCATCATCTTTCCTGATTCTCATAGAGGGGCTTGGGTAGGATTCAAAACCATGAGCTCGTGCAGAGTAGAGATGCAATTTCGGCCATTTTGGAAGGGTAATTCAGAAGAAGAAGAAGAAGAAGAAATGAGAACCATCAGCAACTGGGTGGCCACCAATTTGTCTGCCAAAGATGACGTGATGAAGGCCAACACAGAAGCGGAATCTGTGGCCTGTTTCGATATCTCCACTGTCATATTGAGTGGATTCATTGTCGTAACGACGGCTCCGATGGACATGATCGCCATGCAGATTATGGGGAAATGGATTGAATTGGGCGAGAGGAGGAGGACAACATCGGATTTTATGATGTCGAGGCCGACTAAACTGGCGACAATAGACCGTATGATCCACCGTAGTTGGGGAAAAGTGATGGTTTCCTCGATCACGGAGTCGATGAGGGCAATTCGACCATTGTGGGGAAATGAAGAGACGAAGGTGGGGAGATCCAGGTATTCGTCTTGGGGGGAATTTACTGGTTTTTGTTTGTTGTAGTATGTGCAGGTGGACTTGCAGTATCCGCTGTTGGGATCGATCTCGAGACCCATTGTTTTGTGAAAGTCTGGATCAATAGCCGTGGAGGAATGACGCGAGTGGAAATGAAATATACTATTCGAAGATAGTGAATGTTGTGCATTCTTGGACGAAGCTACAGTGGGTACTCGCGTGCTCAATATTTTTATTATTTATTATTTTTTTTGGTTCAGTTCTATTATTATTATTATTATTATTATTTAACATGTGTTTTTTTTTTTTCATCCCAAGGATAACCATGGAATGGAGTCTAGCCATTGCTTCTTACTCTACATCAATATCTTTAAGTTGTATGATGATGGAATCTTCCTTTTCAACCATCTCCTCATTTGCCAACGTTCCAGAATCTTGTTTCAATGAATTCCAGATGATCCTTAAAAACACCCTTCTTGCTTTTCATCTTAATTTTCAAGTTTGTGCCCAACTTTTAGATTGGATCGCACATATTGTAGGTACTTGCAAACCCGTACATAGCTGCAAGTTGTAACAGTCTTCCCCCTCCCATTAAACATCAACATAAGGATGGAAGTTAGTAGCCTTGATGCAAGTTGGGCTAAATTTGAAATGCACGTTCTAGGGTTTACTTCTCATTTCTAACTTGGGGTTTACTTCTCCTTAACTTGAGGATAATCAACTAGTGGTTTAAACTTTGGAATGGTATCTTTGACAAAATTTGACTAAAGTTATCATTGTCTTCGTAGATATTGTTTGAGACTATAAAAAAATTGTCCTATAAAGTACCTACAAGACTCTTCCCTTTTCTTTTATTAGTGTAGATTTAGTCTGGAATGTATTGTCTAGGAGCTATTTTCTGAAATGGACTTCTCTTTTAACTTTAACCCAACAAGGAATCATGTTTCGTGCAAGTTCCTCTTTCCTGGTTTTGCTGTGAATTGAAAACTGTGATTTGGGTGGTACTGGTCATATGTCAAGAAGTCGAGCCCATGAAATCCACATTACTTGTAAAGTTATAAATCAAACCTATAACTTGGCTTTGGGCTTGAAACTTGAATTGTCATGCTGGAAAGTCTAGTATGTGAGAATGCCATTTGAATTTAGTTAATTTGAATTTAGTACAATCAAAGGTTTTCACAGTGCCGGGGCTTTCAAAACATTCTGAGTTATAGCAAATCCATAGGTTCTTGTTTTCACAACCACAAGCATTTGCATTTGCTTGTGCACATATATCACTTTTTTTTTTTTTTCTTTATTTAGGAAGCATTATATATATATATATATATACTAAAAACAATTGTGTGCTTGGCTTGCAGGTTAGGTGGAGCTGGAGCTTGGAGCTCAGATTTATATCTAATTAAAGGGTTTCAGGGTTGTTTAAATTTATGGATGGGTATAGTTCCATTCCTAAGTTGGGTAGGTGGGTAGGTAGGCCCTTAAGGCTCAAGTGCTTCAAACTGAAGCTCTGATACCATGTGTAGTGACCTCAATTAATTAAGCCTAAAAATTTCATATAATTAAACATAGAATTTCTTTCAGTGCGTAAATAATTCATTAATCATCATATAAGCATATAATATTTAGCATAAATTAAATTTATCCACATCATGAAAATAAATTACATAATCATCTCATAACTCAACAAATTCATAAATAAAATACCTCTTCCTAATGCTAAACTCTCACTTAGTTTTTCCCACAATCAAGCTAAGTGGGCTTGATTATGGGAAAAACTCCACAGTTAAGTGCGCTTGAGCCAGAGGCGTCTTGGGATGGGTGACCACCTGGGAAGTCCTGGTTACCAGGTGCAAGCCCCGGAAGTGATGATTGATGCTATGCAATTCATTTCGTTGGTTTCAATCCCATTTCTTCACCCCTGTGAGCATCACCTAATGCAATGAGTGCTAAGTGGACTATTCAAATCATGAGAATTATTGGTCAGTTGCGACTAATACTCATGAATATGGGTCATAGATTAATGACTTACACTACGCAGTTAATCCCGAAAATAATATCTAATATCTTGCACTGCGGAAGCCCCTATACTCTCACTTATCTGGTTGTTCTCCCTGCTGCCTTGCCCAACCTGCTGCTTTGATCAAACCCTGCCCAAACCGACTAACCACCCAACCAAATAGGAGCAGCCTGTCCGGCTCCCTAGCTCCAGGATACCGTAAGGAATCCTGGCCCACGTGCCCAAAACCCCCAGCAACCCGGTGCCCCTTGCAATGGTTCACCAAAACCCCCAAAACCAAACTCCTCAAAACCAGGAAAAATATCCAATAGCCACCATACAGTCCTCTCCTCCCCAATTTTTCATAATCCCTATGCAACTATTTAACCAAGGTTGTTACAATATTCAACTCCATAACCCATGGAATTCAAGGCACTACAGTCGTAAATAAATTTTCAGAGATTTACTTTGCTATTTTTGAGTTCTTTACATGCGGATCCGTGTTTTTCTAGTGGAGATTTGAGGTGTATTATCATAGATTTGCATAGAAATTGAGGATATTTGATTTATACAAGTGTAAATTTGCATATTACTTGCTGTCTAAAATTGATTTAATGCATATTTCAGATCTGATATTTAATTTACAGCAAGTTGTTCTGCAGGTCTGAAGTGGTTTTTGGCAGATAAAATTTGGTTTTTATCTTCAGATTGCATAGGGAATCCCCCTGGTGCTTAGCACACACTAACCCAAAGTGCAAAGAGAATGTACAGAGGTCATCTAGTTTCAAGTGTTAACATTTTCCATACTTAGCAGTTCCATTGACCTAATTGTGGTCATCTGTGGGACATTAATAAATTTATCTTATTTTATCTTATCTTATCTTATACTCTTAAGTGTAGCAATGGAGCTCAAAAGGAGAGAAATCGATACCAAGTTAGATTAGGACTGGTGTAAAACCATTCGGTTGTAGAGTCACATTGTCACCAACTTTAGAAACATAAGTTTTGAAAAAAAGAGCAGATGCAAAGCATATCTAGAATGGAAGATGCAAGACGCGGAAGATGTTGAAGAGAAACAAATATCTTTAAAGTGTATGAGAGGGTGGTAGTCCCATAAACTAAAAGATATAATAAAAGAAAGTATAATGGGGCCTTTAAAGATCAATCCAGTAGACAGAAACAAATCCCATAAAATAGAGGGTTGTCTGGTGCCTAATCATCGACATCAAGCATGCTGATTATATCTTGGTAAATTAATTAATAAGTTCTTGTTCTGGAAGAGTGCCGCAATATGAGGAGGTCATATTGTTAGAAGTTGCAATCAAACATAGGTGGTCATAGTACTAAGGTGAAGGTTGTACTCCCAGATGGATAGTTAAGTGGATAATATACAGAGAAGAAAATCTAGATCCAATTAGTGAATTTATAATTAGAGCTTATGAAGAAATGAGCCTATAAATTGCAATCCAAGAAGTAGTTGACAATTCCTTAGAAGGAATAGATCAAACCGAGGGTATTGTGAAACATGGGTCATATAATTGGAAATAAATATGCCAGATTCAGAATAGTAAGTTGTCATGCAACCCAACCAGCTAAAGCAACAAAAATAAATCATTAACAATGATGATCAACAATCATTGGTCATTTTAGAAAAAAATCCCATTTGAAAATGGAAAAGATAATTCTAGATTCATCCTTGCTTACTAAAAGAATCAGAGTGAGACAAGAAAAAACTCTAGAAGGGTTAAAACTCATGAAACAGAATAAAGGTAAAAGAAGACAGAGAAAGTATGAAAGCAGTATGATGAAATTGATCAGTTGGGTGTTTTGGTGATAATATATGCTTGAGAGGACATCTGGGAGGCAGAAATATCCCATGAAATAGCCTCAAACCAATGTGCGAAAAAATGGTATCTTTGAGGGCATTTGTAAGAACTTCACAAAAATATAACATACCCGAGGGGTGACATCCTAGAAATTGGCCAAGGACATTGAAAATTTGGTTGTTGAGGATTTGGAGACTTTGTTAGATGTCTATTGATTGGCAGCTACATGTTGGGAGGCTAAGGGGAATGCCAATGATCCCAACCTTGCAAAAGCAGTCAAGTCTTGTTTTCAAAAGGGACCAAAATAAAATGTACAAGGTTAAAATGCATATATGACAAGTTTTCGAGGATTGGAGCTACAAAATCCAAATAGTGTGAATTTTCTCTAAACCCAGTTCATTAAACCAATTAAATTTAACTTATAACTGATTATACTAGGTGTTCTTTCACAAATAAATAATGCACAACAAAAATTAAGTAACCATGAACATAAAGTAGAAGATAACAAAAATCACATCAATAGTACACAATGATATTTGGACAATAGTCCGTAGAAAAACCCTGGAGGGAAAGCCAGTGCAACAGATTTGGAGATTTTTATTATTCAACAGGAAAATATAGAGATCTTTTTATTAAAAATCAGCCTTTACAATATATTGAGACAAACCTCAATGAAATGCCTCCAAGATGAAGTACAACTCCTCTCTCAACCTCTGGAAGCTCTGTGATTTAGAAAACCCCAACACAAGAGCCTTTGCGTGCATTGTACGGCCCTTGTATGCATCATACGACCCTTGCATGTGCCTTGCATCAACCTGTATGGATCCTCTGCATGGAAGAATGATTTGGCCTCTGCTAGAATCTAGAAGTGGACTAATTCTCTGCTAGAAACTCTCCTCTGTCTCCCTGAAAAAATTCTCTCTCAAACCCCAAATCAATCCTCCTCAAATCGACCTCTCTAATGCATATTGCACCCTCCTTAGCCAAGCCAATTTTCCTTATACCCTAATGAGCAAATGGAAACCTAATCTCATAAGGATGGAGGGTTGAGTTTAACTCTCCTTCACTCTCCAAGATGGATGGATAAGATTAAAACATCCATCAATTTAATTATTTTCACTTTAACCTTAGAAAAGGTGTTCAGTAAAGTCATATGAAGATTATAACACATCAACAATCATTTTCATAAGTTAGACTTTAGGAAAAGTTAAATACTCAACTTGATTATTGTTTCATTGTCCCCCACCATGCTAGGATATTGCAATGTGTGGAAGACCTTCCTTGCTACATTTTCAACACTCCCTCTTAGAGAGGAAGGGATTATGCCTTAGCTCCATCTGATTATTGAACTTCATGAACTTTTGTCTGCTTAGTGCCTTGGTGAAAATATCTACCATCTGCTCATTAGTCTGTATGTAGTCAAGCCTCACAGCTCCTCTCTGTACACAATCCTGGATGAATTGATACCCAATGTCAATGTGCTTGCTACGATCATGAAAAACTGGATTCTTAGAGAGCCTGATGCAACTCTGATTATCACAGTGAATCACTATAGCCTCTAGCTCATTCTCGAACAGTCTCAAGAGCAACTTCCTCAACCACAGTGCCTCACACACTGCCAAGCTAGCAACCATGTACTTTGCCTCAACAGAGCTCAATGCCACTGAACATTGCTTCTTGTTGAACCAAGAAATAATTCTCGATCCAATGTTGAAACAACAACCTGAAGTACTCTTCCTTCCCTCTGCATATCCTATGCAATCAACATCTGTAAAGATTTCCAATCTCATTCCACCATTGCACTCATATAAAAACTTGTACTCCACTGTACCTTTGAGGTAGCGAAGCACATGCTTCGCAGCAATCGAATGTATTCTTTGAGGGTCCACCATGAACTGACTCAAAGATTTTACTGCAAAGTTGATATTCGGTCGAGTGTAGACCAGATACATGATCGATCCAATCAACTGACGATAGATAATGGGGTCTACTGTCTTTGAATATGATGCATCAATCTTCCTCCAGTTCATTACTAGAGGCGTGAACATGGGCCTACAATCTGTCATCCTAAACCTACGCAAGATCTCCATCGTATACTTCCCCTGTCCCAAGAAGAAGTGCCCATCCTGCTGCCAGACCTCTAGACCAAGGAGGTAGTGCATCAACCCAAGTTCATTCATCTCAAACTCAACTACAATATTTGTCTTGCAGTCTGCTATCAACTACTCGTCCCCTGTCAGAAATAGGTCATCTACATACAACACCAGTATGAGAGGTGCCTCCCCTAGAAAAACATACAGGTTCAATTCTGCCTCACTCCGCTGGAAACCCATCTCTCTCAAGTAGTTGTCAATCATCGAGTACCAAGCCCGAGGTGCCTACTTGAGCCCATATAAGGCTCACCTTAATCTACAAACATGCATCTCTCTGTCACCGACCTCAAAACCCTTTGGCTGCTCAACATACACCTCCTCAATAACTCCATTGAGAAAAGTAGTCTTCACATCCATCTGATGAATGCACCAACACATCTTTGCTGCTAAAGAAATAATAGTCCTAATCGATGTATATCTGGCCACTAGGGAGAATGTCTCCTCATAGTCGACTCCCTCTCACTATGAAAACCCACATGCTTTGTACTTGTCCACGCTTCCTTTTGTTGCATGCTTGACTTTGTAGATCCACTTGGATCCAACCACCTTCTTTCCCTTAGGCCTGGGCACCACCTCCCATACATCATTCTTTATAATGGAGGCATATTCCTCCATCATGGCCTCCTGCCACACTCCAAGTTGTGCAACATGCTCATAAGTGGAAGGCTCTACATCAATATGTTGTCATTAATGCCATGTACCCAAGTCTCTCTAGTGGTTTACTTCATCTTAAGTCTCTCTCTAGAAGCCTTGCCAGCCTAGAATCACTGACCTTCCTTGCTACATTTTCAACACTCCCTCTTAGAGGGGAAGGGATTATGCCTTAGCTCCATCTGATCCCTGAACTTCATGAACTTTTGTCTGCTTAGTGCCTTGGTGAAAATATCTACCATTTGTTCATCAGTCTGTATGTAGTCAAGCCTCACAGCTCCTCTCTGTACACAATCCTGGATGAATTGATACCTGATGTCAATGTGCTTGCTACGATCATGAAACACAGGATTCTTAGAGAGCCTGATGCAACTCTGATTATCACAGTGAATCACTATAGCCTCTAGCTCATTCCCGAACAGTCCCAAGAGCAAATTCCTCAACTGCAGTGCCTCACACATTGCCAAGCTAGCAACCATGTACTTTGCCTCAACAAAGCTCAATGCCACTGAACATTGGTTCTTGTTGAACCAAGAAATAATGCTTGATCCAATGCTGAAACAACAACCCAAAGTAGTCTTCCTGCCCTCTGCATATCCTGCGTAATCAACATCTGTAAAGCTTTCCAATCTCATTCCACCATTACACTCATATAACAACTTGTACTCCACTGTACCTTTGAGGTAGCGAAGCACATGCTTCCCAGCAATCCAATGTACTCTCTGAGGGTCCACCATGAACTCACTCAAATATTTTACTGCAAATTTGATATCTGGTCGAGTGTAGACCAGATACATGAGCGATCCAATCAACTGACGATAGAAAATGGGGTCTACTGTCTTTGAATATGATGCATCAATCTTCCTCCAGTTCATGACTAGAGGTGTGAACATGGGCCTACAATCTTTCATTCTGAACCTACGCAAGATCTCCACCATATACTTCCCCTGTCCCAAGAAGAAGCGCCCATCCTGTTTCTAGACCTCCAGACCAAGGAATTAGTGCATCAACCCAAGTTTATTCATCTCAAACTCAGTTGCAAGATTTTTCTTGCAGTCTGCTATCAACTACTCGTCCCTTGTCAGAAATAGGTCATCTACATACAACACTAGTATGAGAGGTGCCTCCCCTAGAAAAACATACAGGTTCAAGTCTGCCTCGCTCCGCTGGAAACCCATCTCTGTCAAGTAGTTTTCAATCCTCGAGTACCAAGCCTGAGGTGCCTACTTGAGCCCATATAAGGCTCGCCTTAATATGCAAACATGCTTCTCTCTGTCACCGACCCCAAAACCCTTTGGCTGCTCAACATACACCTCCTCAATAACTGCAATGAGAAAAGCAGTCTTCACATCCATCTGATGAATGCATGAACCCATATTTGCTGCTAAAGAAATAACAGTCCTAATCGATGTATATCTGGCCACTAGGGAGAATGTCTCCTCATAGTCGACTCCCTCTCATTGTGAAAACGCACACGCTTTGTACTTGTCCACGCTTCCTTTTTTTGCATGCTTGACTTTGTAGATCCACTTGGATCCAACCACCTTCTTTCCCTTAGTCCTGGGAACCACCTCCCATACATCATTCTTCATAATGGAGGCATATTCCTCTATCATGGCCTCCTGCCACACTCCATGTTGTGCAACATGCTCATAAGTGGATGGCTCTACATCAATCCGTTGTCATTAATGTCATGTACCCAAGTCTCTCTAGTGGTTTACTTCATCTGAAGTCTCTCTCTAGAAGCCTTTCCAGCCTAGAATCATTGACTGTGGACTTATACCACTTAGATCATGCCCTAGTTTTATGCTCCTGTGGAAATGCATGACGCTCCTCCTCCTCATCATTTAGTTCCTAATGATCTTGTCCAACAGTCTCTTTCTGAACACATGTACCTGATCTTGTACCCTATGTTTGCTGTTGTGATCCTGTGTTGTGACCCTGTGCCTCCTCTGTCTTGACCCTTGAGTCATGTCCCTGTTGGTCCTCTGAATGTGATGGAAAATTTCTCAACCTCCTCAATGCATGCTCTTCCTCGAACTGTACATCTCTACACACAATGATCTTTCTGCGTGTTGGCACATAGATCCTATAGGCCTTGGAAGCCTCGCTATAGCCAACCAAAATCCCCTTGTCTGTTGTGGGGTCCAGTTTTGTCCTCTTCTTCGAAGGGATGTGATAGTAACATACATTGCCTCAGATGCGAAAATAACTCACGTTTGGCCTGGTACCTGTAAATACCTCCTCAGGTGTCAACGTCCCCAAAACTATGTGGGGACTCTTGTTTTGAATATAAACAATTGTGCGACTAGCCTCTTCCCACAAAATTAGTGGCAAACGCAGATCATGTATCATCACATCTGTTGCTCCGATTATGGTCCTGTTCATGAATCAAGGAGACCTCCTATCCTTGAATCAAGGATATTTTCTTCAATATCAACATTGTAGTCCTTGGCTTGTGCCAATGATGTGGGCTTTTTGTCTTTGAGAATGAATCGAAACTGCCCTTCAAAAGCATTCATGTAAAGGAGATGAACTAATGATGTTGTAGGAAGGAAATCTGTTGGGATTTGAATGTACAACCTGCCAAACCTGGTATTGAATTCCTTTACTGTCTCATTCTCCTTTTTCTTTATCTTAATAAACTGAGCCCCAAGTGTCCCACCATCCGCCTTTGTTGACCATTTGTTCTTGAATAAGTTGGAAAAAGCTTTGTAGGATGCGAGATGATTGTCAGGGAGTCCTTTGAACCAATCAAGGGCTTCTTCAGTCAATGATGAGGCAAATAACTTCATGGCCACATCTTCATGCTCAATACCTGCATTGTCCATGTCTTGGACCATGACATAAATATGGTCCTTTTTCTAGTGCAAGTTTTAGGTTGGGAAAAGCCCGACCCAACCACAAAGAAAGTGCTACAACATGAGAATCCTACACCCAATGTCACCTCGATGTAGGTCCCGCACTTCAAGGGTGACCAGGTCACTCTAGGGAGGTGATCCCGGTGACCCTAGGGGGAAAGAGATGGAGATGGATGGAGATGAAAGTGAAACCCCTAGAAGTCAAGTCTACGTAGAGTGAAATGGAAAGGAGATGCCTTGTAAACCAAACAAATGTTGCCTCAAATATGTAGTACTCCTTCGGATGATTGTACTTGTCCGAGACACAAGAAAAGCCAACTTGCAATGTATGATATTAGTTGGATCAGCAAGTTAATCTTGTTGTCCCTACTATGCAGCAATTATGACAGCAACAAAATGACATCTAAATCAGCATATAAAGATCTAATTTAGTTAAGCAAATCAACATTAATACTAGCAATAAACATGAGATGAAATTGGCACTTAAGAAGCAAGGAAAGATGATTGTTATAACATGTATTTTCTGCAGAAAATTGCAGCCATATGGCTGTATCTTTCGGTCACTTATATCAACAAATCATACCATCAAAATATGCCAACAACTAGTCTAAAAGATGTTCCCTAGT
>ML785738.1:450568-465292 GCA_009831015.1 Picea engelmannii
ACACTTGGAGATGATTACCAATATCCCATCAAGGGAGTGGGAGAATCAAACCATAAACTGAATTCAGGGAATTCACTAAAAATGAAGGACGTACTATATGTACCAGGCTTGAAGAAGAACCTACTCTCTGTTTCAGCTTTAGAGAAGAAAGGCTTTAGAGTTGTCTTTATAGATGGAGAAGTTCTTATGTGGCCTAAAGGAGAAACCTTAAATGACGCAATCATCATTGGTAATGAAGAAAATGGCTTGTATAAATTAAAGGGTCACTCAGAGGCTGCCATGACCCACGCCATTGAAAACTCTTATGAACTTTGGCATAGAATATTAGCCCACATCAACTACAAGGTCCTACCATACATATGCAAAGCGCTCACAGGTTTACCAGAACTCAAAGGTGACCATAAAGGCGTATGCAATGGATGTGCACAAGGGAAGAATATAAAGAACCCATTTACGAAGAGGGACAACAAGTCAGAAGGAGTCCTAGAACTCATCCATTCAGATGTATGTGGCCCAATTCCATCATCCTCCATTAGTGGGTATGTATATTATGTATCATTCATTGATGATTACTCTCGTAAAACCTGGATATATTTCTTGAAATATAAAGATGAAGTGTTCAGTACGTTCAAGGAATTCAAAGCCTTGATAGAGAACCTTTCTGAAAAGAAGATTAAGATACTCAGGTCAGATAATGGAGGAAAATATACCTCAAAAGCATTTGTGAACTTCTGCAAAGATGTTGGGATCAAGAGGGAACTCACTACTCCCTATAATCCCCAACAAAACGGTGTAGCTGAACAAAAGAACAGAACCATACTGGAAGCTGTGAAGACTATGATCCATGATCAAGATCTTCCTATGTGCTTATGGGCAGAAGTGGCAATGGCAACTATTTATGTGCAGAACCGTTTGTCCCATAGTGCACTTGGGCTCAAGACATCAGAAGAGATGTTCACTGGAAAGAAGCCAGAGGTAAGGCATCTAAAAATATTTGGCTCTCTAGTGTTTATTCATATACCTAAAGAAAACAAAAACAAGCTGGATCCTTCAGGATAGAAGGAAATATTTTTGGGATACTGTGAGGTCTCCAAGGCCTTCAGAATCTATATACCAGGTCAACATCACATTGAGATCAACAAGGATGTGACCTTTGATGAAGATGCAGTGCTCAAGAAATCTAAACTATGCCAGCTTGAAGAGGTATATGAAGAGGAACCCGTAATCCCCAATACTGCAATGAGGGAGGTTCCCAGAGCTAAAGAACTAGTGAGGGAAGTCGTAACTTACCCTGATGAGGAACTTCTAAAAGACCATGATATAGTATAAGTGCAAGAACCTCCTCAGATGACGATCCTCCATAAAAGAAAGCCATCTTGGGCTAGAGAGCTTATTCAAGATGGAGAGAAGTATGGTGTTCCCCAAGAAACTACGAGACAGGTGAAAAGACCAAAGCCATTCTCCAGTTATACGGCTTTGATGTGTGATCTCCTAGAAGAGGAGCCTACCTTCTTTGAAGAAGCCATTCAGAGGAAAGAATGGGAATATGGCTTGACAGAGGAATACCAATCCATAATGAAGAACGAAGTATGGGAAATAGTTCCGAGACTAAAGAATAAAGATGTGGTATCCTCCATATTGCTCTTCAAAATAAAACATGTTGTTGATGGAAGTATTGAGAATTATAAAGAAAGATTTGTCACTCGTGGTGTTTCCCAGAAGGAAGGCATTGACTATGAAGAGACATTCGCTCCTGTGGCCAGATACACTTCGATTAGAACCATCATAGCTCTTGCAGCTAAGATGAAGTGGAAGCTGCACCAGATGGGCGTGAAGACAACTTTCCTAAACGGTGTTATCGAAGAGGAAGTGTATATAGAGCAACCTCAAGGATTTGAGGTTGAAGACAGGAAGTCTCATGTCTGTAGATTGAAGAATGCCTTGTACGGATTGAAGCAAGCTCCTAGAGCTTGGTATGGCCATATAGACAGTTTCTTGAAGAGCTTAGGCTTTACCAAGAGTAAAGAAGACTCAAATCTCTACTTCAAAATCATGAATAATGAGCCAGTAATCTTACTACTATATGTGGATGACTTATTCTTAACTGGAGAAGAAAAGCTCATCATTGAACGTAAAAAGAGACTTTCCTCGAAATTTGAAATGAAATACCTTGGCCTAATGCATTATTTCTTAGGTCTTGAGGTATGGTAGAGTCCTGAGAGGATCTTCCTTAACCAAGGGAAGTATACAGTCGAAATCTTGAAGAGATTCAACATGTTGGAATGCAAGCCCATGAATACACCCATGGAAGCGAAGCTGAAGCTGTTGGTCGATACTTCATCATAATTGATTGATGCCACACTATATAGATAGATTATTGGATCGCTGATGTACTTGACGAACACCAGACCAGACATTTTTTTCCCGTGAACACCTTAAGTCAGTTTCTGGTAGAACCCAGTCATGTTCACCTAGTGGCTACAAAACATGTGATGAGGTACCTTAAAGGTACAATAGATTATGGTCTCAGCGATGATGGAGACCATGATTTCACATTGAGTGGATATACTGATGCAGATTGGGCAGGAAGTGTTTCTGACAGGAAAAGCACTTCAGGATGTTGTTTCAATTTGGGATCAACTGTGATCTCGTGGCAGAGTAGGAAGCAATCTAGTATTGCTTTCAGCATAGCAGAAGTAGAATACATTGCTGCAGGTTCTGCCAGCTGCGAAGCTATATGGATTCAAAAGTTGTTGACCAGCCTATTTGACTTAGAGATGAGAGAAACCTTGATTCTATGTGACAACCAGAGCTGCATAAAGATGACAGAGAATCCTGTATTCCATGACAGGTCGAAGCACATAGAGATTCGTTAACATTACATTTGTGACATGGTACAGAGAGGAGCCTTAAAGCTCCAGTACATTAGCATGGATGAACAAGTTGTTGACGTGTTGACCAAGCCCCTATCTCGTGTGAAGTTTGAGTACTTCCGAGATAAACTTGGCATAGTCCAAAAGGACCTTCCTCGAAAGGGGGAGTAGTTGTTGTGATGACATATTCCCTGCTTCCGACCTTGTGGTCATGACGTAAAGCAGGATGTGTACCTTGCTTCTGACCCAGTTGTCAGATGTAAAGCAAGATGAGATGTGTTCCTTGCTTTTGACCTAGTTGTTAGACGTAAAGAAAGATGAGATGTGTTCCTTGCTTCTAACCTAGTTGTCAGACGTAAAGCAAGATGAGATGTTCCTTGCTTCTGACCTAGTTGTCAGACGTAAAGCAAGATTAGATGTTCCTTTCTTCTGACCTAGTTGTCAAACGTAAAGCAAGATGATATGATGAGACTAACACTGAGCTTCCAGCTGGATAGCTATGACGTAAATCCAATCTAGTATCCTGCTTCTGACCATATGGTTGTGACGTAAAGCAGGACGAGTATCTTACTTCCATCCTGAGTGCTGTGACATAAAGCAAGACATTGAGATGAGACAAGTACTGAGCTTCCAACATGATAGCCGTGACGTAAAGCCAATCTTGTATTATGATGAGCCAGCCTTGTGCTGTGATGATGATGATGTATCAATTTTTATACTAATACATATTGATGCAGATGATGATGGCATTCCTTTGAGAATGACGATGCTGCCAATGAAGAAAACTTTCGATGATTTATAGATACGCCAGTCATTGTTCCAAGATGATATTGATGATTCTATCATCTCATCGACTTGATGTTGTTGATGATGTTGTCCTCTCTCTCTCTCTCGCATGATGCTGCTGAAGAATACCCTTCTTGTTAAGGGGGAGTGTTGAAATAATGTAACTGCAAAGAGTATTCTTATTATTATTGATATATTATTCATAGGATCAATCCCCATTGTGGATTGATCATGTCGGTTATTGTAATAGGACCAAATCCCCTTTTGTGGATTGGTCAAAAGACAATTGTAATAGGAAGAATAAGAAGTCAGCCCTGACAAATATTAAAGAGGCCTAGAAATATAATAAAGGTGGGTTTACCCACCCAGTTTGAGAAGTCGGCCCTGCCAATGAAGAGACACTTCACACATGCCAGACTTGTATAAATAAAGGAGGCTATCGCCTCACTTAGACACAACTCACTTGCTCATTTGAGAGACAAGTTCAGATCTGCTACTGGAGAAGAAGGAGAGAGAGAGTGGCGCATATCTGGGAGAGGACTTTTTGTATTAGTTTAAGATATCTCTTTGCATTGTATTGACTATCTATATTAAGGAAGTTTTGCTAGGTTTTCTTCCCCTAGAGGGTTTCCCAGGATAAATTTTGTGTCTCTTGTGATTGTGTATTTCTAAGTGATCTTGGATTATGCTATTGTTAACTAATGAAATGCAAACATCTATAATAATGGCTTAAACATTAACAAGGCCCACTCAGGCTGTACAGTATTGCAAGATCCTACGTAAAGTGTGGTAACATCTAAATATTAAGCATTGTTATATGTGAAATATCTAACTTTTCTTACCATAGGAATTGTTATGGAAACTTTTAAGGCAGTAGCATGATATTAAAGTATTGTGAAATCCTCCTCTTCTCTCTCCTCAAATATGGTTTGTATCTCCTTGTATGATTACTACCTAATTAATCCCCTAGGAACATGAAACACGATATTGTTTCACATTTGAATCACTTAGGAAGTTGTTAGTCTCTCTTGTTTTCACTTATTGAATCGAATTCCCATGTAAATTGTACTTGGAGACCAGGAAATAGATTCTCAACAGTTCAACTACATAGAGCTTTGGTCTTCAAGGTGATCAACATGTGATCACAATAAATTCCTTGCAATATTTGTCAATATATATGCCTAATTTCCTATTGTAGAGGTTGAAGGTGCCTCCACAAGGCTAATTGGAGCCTCAATCAATGACATATCAATTACACTTCCAAGAAGCGGATTGTGCCCACACAATCTAAGTCCAAAAACCCATATTGCACCATAAGTCAAATAGAGGAACAGAGTATCAACAATGGAGCTCTCTAATCTTTGGGACATACAACATTGGTAGTTATTCCTCATATCAAGGACAATAGCCATTGTATATGGGGACTGTAGGTTGGAAACTTAAGAAGCTAGGGATCTTCTTAATATCAAAGGATTTGATAACAATTTGGCTACAATGTACTTTTATTTTACTTAACAAAAAATTGATCAATAGTTTTTTTTTTCTTATGTAAGTTAGCTTGTCCTTAGTATTAATATGGTACAAAAAAGTGTACAACTCGCATGACCTGTGGCATGCCACTGAGGAAACCAAGCCTACAAGGTTAGCAGCATATAAAAGCATATGTTCTATCATTCGGGGTGACATAGTTTAACTAAAAAACCTGAAAATACTGACATGATTGATATCCTATTCTATCATATGCTATGAACTAATAACAAAATAACAAAAGATGGGAGAAGGGATGATGCCCATTCCCAACAATACTAGTATAGGGGGTAAGGAGACTAAGCCTGGAAATCATCAAGATGCTCTGGAGTTGCTTGTCCAGTGTGTTATTACTCCAGTTGCACATCCACCAGAATAGGATTGGATGGTGAGGCTCCATGCAGGTGGCCTGGGTCAACATGTTGCATAGGAGATCCAAAGGGGACTGCTGGAGATATCTCAGAGAATTCGAGGTCGAAGAATTTCTTCCACAAAATATCAAACTTCTACTCCAAGTGGTGAAGTTTGTCCCAAAGAGCATAGTGAGGGTCACCATGCTCTTCCACAATTTTAGGAATGAAAAACTTATTCATTCAGTAGAGTTCTTAAAGTCTATCAATTTTGTTGTCCCTAGTTCAAGAGAACAAAAGGTCATAGATCCATTCCTTGAATTCAACCTCCATCTTCTCTTTAAAAATCTACTAGCGTTTCCATTTAATTTTTTTCTCCATATCCTCGATCTCACGCTTCATTTCCTCAGAAAACTGAAGCTCAAAAGGAGTGATTGCACATATTATGTCTTTATGAGCATCAGTGGTGTGCTAGGGAAGCTTGCCCACAAGTCAAGAACTAGAGGCAGTAGAGGAGCACTTGCAAGAACTTCTGTGACTGATGGAATCTCCCAGCGTGAGAGTGGTGGATTTCATGGTGGGAATATGAAAGGGATTGGAGCAAGTTGCAATCTGGAGACACCCCCAGAGGCTACTATTCATGAGAGTGGATAGGAAAGTGACTGATTGGGACTGTATCCCAGAGCCAGGGCATAAGAGACACACTTTGAGAGTGAGGAGACTGACTAAGAGGGGGATCAGACTTAAGGAAGCACTCGCCCAGATGAGGAACCACAAGCAGCAGACCACCACTAGCTTTATAGGGACCATGTTAGTTTTCTTAGTTCTAGATAAGATGAGGAAGGCATTGAATTGATTGAATAGCCACACTGACCAAAGGAGTCTAGGATGGCCCTAGAGATGCAATATCAAACCAAGAAGCCAATAGAGAGTGTTTTTAGGGTGATACCAGAGTGAGGGAAAACAGGTTTGAAAAGAAAACTAGAGGATAGACATAGAGGAACGCAACCAAGAAAATAACCAAGAGAATTTTGGTTAGAAGAGAAGTCTGAGGCTATTCACTAAGCATATGCCTCCCACAACCATATATAAGCTAGTAAAATTCATAATGGAAGAGGGTACAATCCATCCCACACAAAGGAACCACAAAGCCATGACTGAAATCCCTACCTTGCGAAGTAAACTCACATGTACCACCTTGTACCCACCCAAATAAAGGAAATAAAGAAGGGGGATCGTGCTTCAGGCCTCTTCCCTCCACCTGGCAGAGGCATTCAAGCCTCCAACTATCACCCAATCCAAGGGGTTATTTTTGAGCTCATTGATCCTTAGGCAATATGAATGGATCTTTTCATTCTCCAGAGATTCCTAGGGCATCATGAGATCCTGATCTACCAAGTCAACACATTTGTTAGAAAGCCAATCCGCAAGGCCATTGGACTTCCTATGAACATGAGAAGGGGTGATGATAGAAAATTAGCATATGAGAGTTGAAACCTGCGTGAACCATTAGAATAAACGCTAATTGTAGGACACCTTGTCTAGGTCAGACCCATAGCAGAGCCTAGTGAGGGCCTAAATAATGATGTTTGAATATCCTTCCATTATTAGACTCTAAAGGTCAAGAACCTTATCTAGAGATAGTTCCCTTTATTAGACCATCTAGCTCAATGGAATTGTTAGTGATTCTGCACAAATGAAGGACAAACATAGAGTATGTCCCCAATGTCATCTTTGAACACACCTCCAACTCCTATTGATCTAGGATTGCCCCTGGCAGCACTATCAAAGTTCAGTTTGACAAATCCATTAGCGTGTATTTGTTAGGTTAAACTTGACTCTGTGAAAGAGTCAAAGTTGTTAGGTCAACAGTAGTGGTTTCAGGCACATGGTATTAGTGACCTGTGGTATTGATCCCATTGGTGACATGTAATAAAAGGATTTAAAAGGTTGGCGTGACTCCATTGTAATGTGTCAAGAGTTGAGAGGTGAAGGCTCACTTGGTTGGAGCCAGGAGATTGGCCAGATTTGGCCAAGGGAAATAATAGATCTATTATTGGTTGGTTTTTCCTGCAAGGGTTTTCCAGGGTAAATCTCGTGTGATTTATGTGTGTTTTCGCTATGTTATTGGTATTTTCATCACTCTTGAATATGTTTTCCTAACAACTGGTATCAGAGTGAGGTTAGTTGTTGCATGAGACTTTCATGAATTTTGATTCGTGGTTTGGCTCTGTTATCGCACAGTTTGTAGCTAGGTCAAATGGCTATAAGATAGAGGCCAAACTGGTGTAACAGGAACCTACCCCACCCAATGTCACCTCAATGGGGAGGTTCTTTTTCTTTAGGGAGGTTAGGCCCAGGGGAGACGTCCCAGATAACATGGGGTTTTAAAGAGGCTAAGGTATAAAGGTATAAGTAAAATTCCCTCCTCACAGGTTACCACCAAGAGCAGATAGTCTGGCTAAACAGCCAATAATGAAGTGTAGGCCCAAATGAGAACACCTGCCTGGAACAAAGCAATGGTGAAACAATATATGCAGGCTATAATTCAATGGGTTAGTACTTCATATAACTATATGATATCAATATATTAGAAATTATGACGATAGATATTGACGAGATCAATGTTAATTAATATAGCAATGGAACGATATCAATTCATCAATAAATATTGAGATGATGTAGCAAACAATGTATCCAATCAATCCCTTACTCAATAAATGATTTAAAACACCATCTCATTGCTTATCAACAAAAAATGTTGCATCAAGATGGAATAACCAAGTGTGATGTCATCCTTATTAGGGTTAGTAGTCAGTTAGGGTTTCAAATTATGAGAGTTTTAAGAGTTTGTTTGACCACTATCACTTCAACGTTAGAGACCTAAGATCAATGCCTAAGGGTAAATGGAGTCAATTTGAGAGAGGGCACAAAGGTTGAAGGGAATAGGCTAAGGACTAGAGGGAAGAGTTTTGAAGTGTTGCAATGGCAGGGCTCCAGAAACAAAACCCTAGGGGAAAGAGGCTCACTCCAGTGTTGCTTAAGCAAGGCCTCATGCTCTTTCCTCCTTCCTTAGGTTAAACTTGGCAAAACGGCTAGCATCAAGACACGAGAGTGAGGTGATGGAGAGTGTTGCAAAGGCAAGGCCCTATCACCAAACCCTAGAAGCAGGATGGCCCTAGGTGTAGATAACCTAGGCCTTGGACGTCTCCTCCTTATTGACCTTTAAAAGGTACGACTAGCATAAGGGAATAAGTAACAAGAGTATAGCAATGGATAGGCTCTTCCTTCCGTCTTCAATGGCTAAGAATTTCTCTTTTAGGGGACATGAGACAACGACCTACTTGTGTGTTTGTCCCCTAGGGTTTCAAAATCAGCAAAATTTATAAATAAATGCAAGAATAATAGACTACAACCATTCAATTAAGAAGTTTTGCAGAAAAAACACTTACATATCATGATGAAATAGCATTTGCAAACCCTAGTTGTAAAACTCCCTTCAAGAGAAATGCCAAAAATGCCAAGAAAAGCCTTCCTCCAACAAGTGCGCCTCACTCAAAAGATGAAATACCCAACAAGGGCGCAGAAATCAAATCTCACTAGGAGAGTGAGTTGTGTGTTATCTCAAAATGAGGATAAAACTCCTCAATATATATATTGTATCATGACCTTTAATTAAATTTAGGTCATAAAAATTAGCCGACAAGGCTTTAAACTAAAATCATACTGTTTTTACGTTAAATGTTCTTTTAAAACCCTAAATGAGAAAAAAGTGAGACGTCAAGCTCTCCTGAGGGAGACATTGGGCCTTTTTGGGGCCAGTGCAGCATCCAGAAGCCATACGTTATCCCTCCTTGGGCTCTTCCAAACCACCACACATGCCAACAACCCTGTCCATCTGCCATATGCTCATGATGATGTCACAAGCCTCCTGGTGACGTCTTGGGTCATCTGGGGCCAACGTTCCACTGCAAGTGGGTCAATCCCCCTAGGTCTGGGTCAGCCAAAGTACCCCTGATGGAACGTCCTCTTCTTCTCTGGTGTAAGACCTCGGTCAAACATTGTCCTGTCTCTGCCCCTGATGGGGTCTCAACAACCATTTGATGGGCTCTTCAGCCCCATGGAGGTCCAAACTAATCATCTCCCCATGTGTACCGGTCCACGTGGTACCTGTCCATTGGGCATGGTCCTGCACATCAAAAACTACGCCCTCCATGGGCTCATTAGTCACAAGGATCATAGCAATGTCAATCACATTTCATCATCAATTTTATCAAACATATGCATAAAAGCCCTGATATATCATTCAATAGGTCAAAGACTCTACAAAAACCTACAATACAAGGTTGAGAAAAAGGACAAGATACCCTATTGGGCTAGTATCCATAAGGGAAGGAATGTTTCCAAGGGGTTTCATCCAAGCCATGTAAACGAGGTGAAGTGGTTCAAGGGATGTCCAGACATACGGGTAGAGTGAGAGCCAGGAAGGCATGATTTTACCTATGGGTGCCTTTGTAGAAGGCGAGTTGTACTCGTCATGGATGCAATTTTTTCAAGCCCCTTTTTGCCTTTATTCTTTTCTTTATTTTCTTTTTCTTCTTATTTTTTCTTTTTATTCAAGGGATAACCAGAGGACACTGCCTTGGAATGGTGACCAGAGCTGACAGTGTTACCCACAATTACTTTCACGGTGATGATAAGGCTGGCTCGCGATGAGACCCCCTTTCCCTTAGCCATGCAACCAAAGGTCATTGCCCTAGCGTGGTAACGAGATGGTGGCAATGTCATGCCGTTAGGTACCCATGAACATAATAGGTTGGCTCATGATGAGACCCCCTATCCTCTTGATTAGATCTTGTTTGTTATTTTTCGGGTCCCTCTTGTTTCTTGCTGAGAGGCTTTTTATTGCCTTCTCGGGGATCCCTGGGCGAAGCATCTCGAGGTTTCATTTTTTTGGCTTTTATCTTTTACCAACTGCTTTTACCTTCTGGCCCTTTAACCCCTTCTTCCCACGAGATAAGGTGCAACCCCACAAACAGATCATCCTAATGCCCAGACAAGGGGAATGGGATGGATGAGCGGGAGACAAGATGGAAAAGTGATGGTATGATGGGAGTGGACGATGGCTCTTTAGAAACCCCCCAGTGGCAAACCAAAACCTATGGGTACAGGCTTGCTAGGGCACCTAGTCAATCTCCCCAAACATGGTCAAGTGGGTCAATGTAAGATCCAAGCAATCATCAGAAATAAAAGGAATTAGATGCATACATTTAAAGGTTATAATGATCAAAAGTGACACATACCATGATACTTGGACCAATTACCTCATGGAGCAAGAGCCTTCTCTGATACAAAACCAAGCCAATGGTGATGGATGCTGCTGCTGCTGACAAGATGAATCTGACGAAAGAAGAAAAGGATGGGCCCTACAGGGCCATGCTCAGGTCAATCCTTCTCTCAGTACTCCATGTCTAGGACCTGTGGGCCTCGAGACATGATCTCCTAGTTATCCCTAGAAATTAGGGATAACATCTGGCTCCAACTCGAGAACATGTGCTCACCGTAGAGTGCATGAGAACCTCAACATCTCTGGCATAACCTGTAGACCTGTTCAACTCGATAAGGGCATTAGTAACAAAGATGGGGTGGTATCGCCACCCCGCATATATAGACATATATATATATAACTGAAATAAAACAATCAATATGCAAATGTGAAAGCAAGCTAACATGAAATGCAAATGGTATAATACATGAAGAATGCCTACTTACCTTTACTTACCTGTGAAGTCAGGTCCCCCCACCTTGGTGAGGTTTAAGGAGGTGCTTGCTGATAGGTAACGAGTGCCTTCTTCCTTCCAAAGTGGACAAGTAGTATGAGTTATCAACTGATTCCATTCCAACTTTGAAGGGTTCGAGCCATGACTGCATGCTTCCCTTTACATTAGTTGGCTCTCCTTTTTGAGTATCCCACATCCATACCATATCTCCCTCCTTATACTTTCTAACTTTGTATTTGATTGTTCCCTCAACAATCCCGGTGTATTGTACTGAGGGAGGTGGGTGGACTTCTGCTGTAAAGAATTCTTGTTGAGACGGGCGGATTTGTATGTCATCTTCATTTTTCTTTAATATCTTCACCGTCCCAACTTCTTTGTTCTTGAATTCATCTAGGAGTTGTTGGTATTCTTCTTTCTTGGGCCATTCGATCCGATCAAAGTCTTCTTTTGTTACAAAGGTAATGTCTTCTGGAGAATATTTCCAAAGAGTTTGTATCATATCGTTCTGCATTTTGTCATTATTTACGGGATGAACAATATCCTGCACATGGTCCCCAGTTATAGGTACATTAAGTAGACATCCCACCGTTCCATGTTTCAAAGGTAATCACAAAAAGGTGAGGTCCATCTCAAGGGAACCGCCTATCGTTGCACCAAACTTCCTAGATAATAACATTCCCCACATGTCTGGGATATCAACCACCACAATGTCAATGTGGACTATCTTCTCTGGATACTCCTTCAGGCGTACTCCAACATTTTCAAACACCCCATGCGTGGGTATTGCTTTAGATTCGAAACCACACACGTTCCTGTAAGGCCTAGTAACCTTCAAACCCACTTGTTGCATGACTTTAAGAGACATCGTGTTGGCACCAACACCTGTATCTAGCATGCAATTGTTGATATTTTTCTTGTTCATTGTCAAAGTCATGAAGAAAGGAGGGTTTTCACCATATTGGACCTTGAAATGATCATCTTGCAACATAATAGGGGGATCCATAGGTTCATCTGATCCTGAAAAGAAAGTATGAAAGCGTTCCTTGATGGATGGGATCTTGATTGCTTCTCTTAGGGGAACATTCACATGCATCTTTGATAATGCCCCTTCGAAGTCAAAATTTAGATCAACCTTACCAGGCTTGGACGTCTTGGGCAGAAGTACCTCCAAGGGCGGGGGCTTTGCCTGATCAACAACAGGTTGTTTCAAATTCTTCCTTCTCTATACTTGAACTTCTTGTTTCTTTATCTTTTCTCGTGATTCCTGATCCAGGTTGTTTATCACCGCCATCCTTGCTGCTCTGGCTACTTCCCTCATGGCCTCTTGATGTTCTATATCCGTGATATTTATCTGAGGGAACCCCATGAAGCAATCCATGTTGTTGACTTGTTGATGGCCAATGTTATAAGGACATTCATGCTCCCAATGTGATTCACTGCACTCCAGGCACCAAGGATTTTCATCAACAACATTCGTAGGGGCCAACGTATTTGGAACTTCATGCTCATTCTTTGGCTTGTAAAATTGGTTCCCTTTCTAGAATTGTCCTTTGAACGGGGCCCTGGGTGCTTGGATCTGAGATTTTTCAAGTCTGACAATCCTGCTCATCATTTCTTCTTGATTCTTTATGATTCCATCCATGGAGGCTTGTAGTTTATTGATACTGGTACATAGATCTGAAGTAGGCTCAGCATTGTGTACT
The DNA here is from genome assembly GCA_009831015.1 of Picea engelmannii. Lineage (NCBI taxonomy): Eukaryota > Viridiplantae > Streptophyta > Pinopsida > Pinales > Pinaceae > Picea > Picea engelmannii. The sequence goes on from ML785738.1 coordinate 463,588, forward strand.
ATTTTCTGCTTGGTGTCTATTCTCCCCCTCGGGTTAGCAAAAGGCTCAATTTTAGATGAAAGGAGTTTTCCTTCTATCTTGGTGGCAAGCTCTTGGGCTTCTTGGATGGACTGGGGGTTTTTGTCTCTAATAAGATACCCTAGTTGGCCATTGAAAGATCTGATGTAAATATGGACCAGGTTGTCATCTTTCGGGTGATGGCTTGCGGGAATTCTTTGTAGCAATGTCTCAAATCTGGTGTGAAACTCCCGAATGGACTCAGTTTCATACTTAGCAAGGCTATTTAGTCATGTGAGAAGCATATTAGGGTCTTCTTTGATACTCCATCTTTTGAGAAAGGCCTCTTCAAGTCTATCCATGGTTTTGATGCTTCCATCAGGAAGGCCGAGGTACCAACGCCTTGAGGCATCATAGAGAGTAGCAGAGAACAACTTCATGACCAAATCTTTAGCATCATCATTGATGGGGTGAAGCTGAAAGAAAGCCCAAAAGTTGCTCATATGCTCTTCGACACTGATGGCATCAGTACCGGTGAATTTAGGCAACCACTTCTCATACTTGGGTGGCATTTGCCTAGGGTAGCCTGGTATGGCTGACATGTCTAATGGCCTGAAAAGGGTAGATAACCATTGTCTTTGATTGTTGGCTGGGTTCGTTGTAGTGGTCTAAGAGGTAGACATGATTCTTAAAGGGAGGCTCTTCTTGAAAAGTGATTTGACAATAGGAGAGTTTAAGGGAGACTTCCTTCTAAAAGACAAAGGAGGATTATTGAATCTCCTTTTAGTTTGTGGAGTCGGAAGATAGTTTACTTGAAACTACAAAAGAAAAGGGGAAAAACACCCTAGTGGAGTTGCCAGGTAAGCTTGTAAGAAAAGGTCTTTGAGGCAAGGCTTACCGAAAAGATTTGTCGTTTGAGGAGAATTGACTCAGTGTTCCCCGGCAACGGCGCCAAAATGTTATCGCACAGTTTGTAGCTAGGTCAAATGGCTAGAAGATAGAGGCCAAATTGGCGTAACAGGAACCTACCCCACCCAATGTCACTGCAAGATACCAGATATATAAAATATGCAGAACAGAAATGAAATGTTAGAAATGACAGAATAACAGTAAAATATCCAGCATAATCTTCACAATACACAGAAATGATATACGAAATAGCAACAGAAATAGCACTTAAATCAGATAGAAATGTTCACAGGCCTCTTCGAGGGGGCAACCTCCAATCGAGCAGCGCTCTATTACAATAATATCCCCGCTAGGGTTCTCATACCCTCGACTCCTATTTATACTAAAAATAAGCATCTAGAGGAAGATCCTTCTAGAAGCGGAAGCTTCTATTAGGTCTTCTTACATCCGCCTTATTCTATTTTATTGAAAGGTCTTATTAATATTGACCTTTATTACATCCGAATACATTGATCTACCTATGTGCGGGTTAGGACCTTAACATGTCCGCCCCCTTAAAAACAACCTTGTGCTCAAGGCTTGAGATGTGGAAACTGCTGCAGAATGGTAGCTGGTTCCCAAGTGGCATCTGCTGGAGTCATATCTTTCCACTATATTAGCACTTCCTTGATGGTTCTCTAACGCAGGCGACGCTCCCTCTGGTCCAAAACTGCTTCTGGTTGTAGCCAAATGGATCCTTCTTCAGCTAACTCTGGAAGGTTGGTTTGAAGTTGGCACCTGGTTCCAATCACCTTCTTCA
>ML785738.1:480179-491621 GCA_009831015.1 Picea engelmannii
TCGCGACATCTACGATAATATCGCGACATTTTCAAAATTTCGTAAACCGCGCGATATTTTCGCCGATATTATCGCCAAACTGAATTTTGCCGATAATATCGTAAATCGCGCGATATTATCGCGATGTTGGTAACAGAGATTTAGTGTATAATATACACTAAATTTCATTAGTATACAAAGAGTTTTGTCGAAGCCTGGGGCTCAAGTGTAATATATTTTCAAGTAGAGCCCATCTATGAGCTCAACCAACCTATTCCCTTCATAATACTCTAACTCATAGGCTCCTTTTTCTAACACACGTCGCATGATATAAGGACCATGCCACATGGGTTTAAACTTACCTGCCCCCAGTGGTTCTTTAGCTTGATCATACAAGATGACCAAGTCACCATTGGCGTACAACTTAGGACAGACAAACTTATCATACTGGACCTTGACACATTTTTTGTTCGCCTCGATAACCATAGAGGCGTCTCGACGCTGCTCATCAAGACTCTCTAGGTGCACAAGGCGTCGCTCAAGATCGGAAGTGTCAGGTAGGAGCGCGACTACCAACTTGAGAGAAGGGATTTCTCATTCAATATGTAATATCGACTCCACACCGTGTACTAACTGGAAAGGGGAAAATCTAGTGGCCTCTTAACCGAGGTTCGGTATGCCCAGAGTGCAGAATATGGCATGATGTGCCAATCGGACTTACTCTGACTGACAGTTTTTTGAAAAATGGTCTTGAGAGACTTGTTGACAGCCTCTACTTGTACATTTGCCTGGGGGTAATAAGGAGAAGAATGACCATGTCTAAACCCCATCTTAGCTACTAGTTCTTCCATCATTTCATTCTGAAAGTGACTGCCATGATCAGTGACAATCTCACTCAGGATACCGAACCGGGTGATAATTTGATTGAATACGAAGAAGGCTGCAGTCTTCTCATTAGATTTAATTGTAGGCATGGCCTCGACCCACTTAGTAAAGTAGTCGACGACCACGATAATGTGTTGATGCCCCCTAGCCGTAGTTGGGTTGCAATCCACAAAGTCCACCCCCCACTTGGTGAAGAGACTGATGGTAATGACCGGGTGAAGAGGGGTTGGATGCGAGCACATTTTCCGAGTGAACACTTGGCAGGGGTGGCACTTCTTAACCACTTCAATACAATCTTAAAATATAGTAGGCTAGAAATAACCAGTTCGCAAAATTTTTGGGGTTGTCGCAAGCCCAGATAGATGACCACCATAAGCCCCACTGTGGCAATCGTTTAAGACAGACTCGGCTTCTCTGTGAGTTAAACAACGATGCAAGATATTGTCTATTCCTCAGCAATACAAAGTGTGTATCAAGTGGAACTATGGCGTGACCGACTATCTCACTCAAGTTAGATCGAAAGTCGTCATGCTCGATTCTTTCAAGCTCTGTGAGAAAATAAGAGCAGTGATGCATATCATCCCAATTTTTGTCAGAACCATTCATGGATTTGATGATAGCTTCATCCAAAGGCAAAGTATCATCGAGGCAATCATGTGAAAAAGACAACGAAGTGGCCCATAGGGGCCTAAGAACAGGATCCTCCTCGTCCTTCAGTGAGGGAAAAGGATCAGGATTAATAGAAGAGTCAAGAACAGCTTGATACGCAATCTATGTTGTTGATAGTGGCATGGCCATTCCAGCATGCAACTGACCTTCACAAGATGAATTCAGGGAAGGTAGGGTCCATGGATCACTAAAATAAGAAGTGTGGAAAAGAAAGGACCTCCTAGTCGAAATGGGCCTACTGGACATGGCATAAACGTGGTAAATTGGTGCCACGAAGTCGAAAGTACCCATAAGGGAAGAATACATTATGGCACCGATATTCTTAGTTTTTGATTGAGAATTGTCGATCATGGGGATCGACACTCCAACAGATGCAGTAGGACTAGAGTACGCAAAGGATAACTGGTCGATTGTCACGATCGTCCCTTCATGAGGAAAACAAATAGTACGAAAGACAGACGATACGACGACGACCATAACATAGTTCCAATCGCGTCCTAGTAACAAGTTATAATCAAGAGGCGCATCAACTACCTCTACCTCCACCTCTACCGTCTTCCCACTTAACTGGACCAGAAAGGCAAGGAGAATATTGTTTGGGCGGAAGGAATGACAGCCAAAAGTAGTCAACATGTTCGATGACTTGGAAAGAGTTGTAGTGTTGATTTTCCATAAGCTAGGTTAAGCATGTAGTTCATTTAATTTCATCATGTCTTAACCATAGACAAGAATGTTGCAACAATCAAGATCACAAGAAGAAACACCATGCACAAGAACACAAGATATATCCTGGGAAACCCTTCTCAAACAAGGGAGAAAAACCCAGCCAAATCCTTTTCTATATTCTTCAAGAGAAAGACCTTTCACCACCAAGAATGACTTAGCACACAAGAGGGTACTTAAGCCCTAGAACACTAGTGCCCAAGAGAGGTGCACACCTTTTCCAAAGAGAAGTACTTGCTGAAATTTCCAAAACATATGAGAAGGATATGATTCTATAATGGAGAATCATCTCCTACTTATATTAGACTTCGACCAATTAACAAGGGTGTCTATTAGCACAACAGGGTGGACCTCTCTAAGTCAAATACACTTATTATTATATTTATAATTATAATTAATATTCACATTATTAATTATCTTGTTTATATTTAATCATATTAACATAGGGCCGACCTGTACCCTTTACACAATAACTAGGGTTAAAGGTAGGTCTGACTCTTGAACAATATATAGCAAAGGATCTGATACACCCACTAGTTCTCATCCACTAGGGGCACATTAATAGGGATGCCATAGCTCTGATTCACTGCATTACATAGATGAACCAGATCTTCACACGTTCACATGTGCTCGTCCATAGGCACGTCCACTCTACAGATCTGCTTTCCCACTGCCACCAATAGGAGAATCATCTGGACTCTTCTCATCAACTCTGTTGCTCAGAGGAGGCCATCACATCATCTTCATTTCTATTCACATGATGATGTGCCTAGCGCTTTTGGGATTTCCCACGTTCACCTTATGCTTAGCCACAGGCATGTCCTAACTCAACAGATCGCTTTTCCACCTGATAATCATCTGGAGTTCTCTCTCACATCATGGAGGAGTTCATCTCTACGTTCTTAGCTATGTCCCAGGCTGGAACCATGAACCCTTCTTAGGGGCTTTTTCTCAGGTTTGTAAGCTGAGAGAAATGATTCACATAGCTACTATATTCCACATCTCACAGGTTTGTAAGCTAGAGGATGTCTCCTATAGCTGCATTCATCAACACTCCCTCTCAGCTAGGGAGGCATTCTTCATCAGGCCAAGCTTCTCAGGGAAATACTCGAATTTTGTCTTGGCAAGTGGTTTAGTGAAGATATCAACAATTTGTTCATGGGTGGAAAGATACTGAACATGAACTATCTTCCTCTATACCATGTCTCTGATATAGTGGTACTTGATTTCATTTTGTTTTGATTTGTCATGAAATATTGGGTTCATTGAGAGCTTCACACAGCTCTGGTTGTCACAATGAATGATAGTCAGATCCATCTAATGATCAAACAAGTTTGTCAAAAGTTTGTGGCCATACAACTTCATGAACTGACACGTTTAGTGCAATGTATTCTGCCTCTACTGTACTCAAAGCCACAAATCTTTTTCTTTTGTTGCACCAGGAAACCATGGCTGAACCTAGGGTGAAGCAGTTACTTGAGGTGCTTTTTCTGTCTACTGCACTTCTTGCCCAATCTGCATCAACATACCTTTCCGGGGTTAGATCCACATTTGTTGCATATCTTAGGCCATAACCAATTGTGCCTTGTAAGTATCTCAATACATATTTTGCAGCTATCCAATGTCTCTGTTTTGGTTGGCTCATAAACTGGCTAAGCACATTTACTGCATAGCAAATCTCTGGTCTGGTGTTAACTAGATACATCAAGGATCGAATAAGTTGTTGATATAAATGTGGATCTATGTCTCCTAAGTTAGTATCATTCATCTTCTTCAGGTCCATCACCATTGGAGTTAGCATGGATTTACAGTCTGTCATTTGGAATCTTTTCAGAATCTCCAAGGTATATTTTCCTTGACTTAGGAAAATTTCGTCTGATCTCTGCCATACTTCTAGTCCCAACAAATAATGCATTTGGCCCAAATCCTTCATTTCAAATTTGGCAGTTAATGCTTGTTTGCATTCAGCAATGAATCTTTTTGAGTCAATGATGAAAAGATCATCCACATATAGAACTAGAATCAAGCATTCATTTCCATTAATGCTATAATATAAGTTTGGGTTGGCTGAGCTTTTGTTAAAACCCAAACTCATCAAGAAACCATCCATTTTTTCTTACCAAGCACGTGGCGCTTGTTTTAGGCCGTATAGAGCTTTCTTCAATTCACAAACATGAGATTTTCCGTTGTGTATAACAAAACCTTCTAGCTGTTCAATATAGACTTCTTCCTCAATTTCGCCATTGAGAAAAGTTGTCTTTACATCCATCTGATGTAGCTTCCAGCCAATGGAAGCAACTAGTGCAATGATGGATTGAATGGAGGTATATCTAGCTACTGGTGCAAAAGTCTCGTCACAGTTGACTCCCTCTATATGTGAGAACCCTCTGGCCATGAATCTTGCTTTATATTTTTCAATTCTTCCATCAGCAACATGTTTGATTTTGTAAATCCATTTGGTAGTTTTTACAGACTTCCCTTCTGGTCTTGGGACAGCATCCCATACATCATTCTTTAGTATAGATTGATATTCTTTAGTCATGGCATCTTTCCATACTTGTTCACCTGAGGCTTCTCCATGATAGGTTGGTTTTGAATCAAGAATGTGGGTCATAGCTGAAAGCTAGCTAGAGAATCTCTTGGGCCTCTTGCTTTCTCGAATTCCTCCTTGTGGAGCTTTATGTCTTTCTGTTTCTTCTAACGTTTGGTGTGCCCAATCAGGTCTTTTATATCCAACAGTGATGTCTCTTGGTATATTACTTGGGGCAACTGAATCTGCTGGAGGAACTAGATCATCTAGTGTTGTTGGCTCATTTGAAACAATGTATGTCTCCCTCTGAACTATTGAATGAGAAGGATGTATTGTTTCACCATCTATTTCCATCTGAGCTTCTCTAGATTTCTGGAAGGCTACTTCTTCCTCAAAAGTAACATCTCTGCTTACTTCAATTTGTCTTTGTCCTCGGATGTATATTTGGTATGCTTTTGAGGATTCACTGTATCCTACAAATGTACCTTTTCTTCCTGAAGGTTCTAGTTTGGATCTCTTTTCTTTGGGTACATGAAGGTACATTGGACATCCAAATATTCTGAAGTGTCTGATCTCAGGTTTCATTTTGGTGAATGCTTCTTCTGGAGTAATGTTCTTCAGGATCTGATGAGGGCTACAGTTTTGAACATATACTGCAGTGATACATGCTTCTCCCCATAGAGTCATGGGTAGACTCTGATCATGTATCATTGCCTTAGTTGCTTCAAATATGGTTATGTTCTTCCTTTCAGCAACCCCATTTTGTTGAGGGTTGTACGGAACTGTGAGCTCCCTCTTGATCCCTACTTCAATACATAAATTGATGAATTATTTTGAGGTGTATTCTCCTCCATTATCTGATCTCAATACTTTGAATTTTCTTCCAGTCAAGTTTTCAACCTCAGCTTTGAATTCTTGGAATTTGACAAGGAATCCATCCTTGTTCTTTAGGAAGTAGATCCAAGTTTTCCTGTAGTGTCCATTTATGAATAACACATAGTACAAGTACCCATTTAAGGATGCAACAGTCATTAGCCCACATACATCTGAATGAATCAAGTCCAAGATTTCCTTGGATCTGTTGTCACTGCTAGGAAAGGATCCTTTAACATTTTTACCAAGGGCACAATGTTTGCAAACGACTTCATGCTAGATCTGGATCTCTGGTAGACCTGTTACCATTTTCCTTAGAGCTGGAAGAGCTCTATAATGAATGTGAGAAAGCCTTCTATACCATAACTCACTTAGGTGGATAGTGTCATGTAGTAAGGCTTGAACTGGTTTGATGGTCAACTTGTATAAGTTGTTATCTCTGACGTCGATTACTTTGGAATAGCTGATATGACAGTCTTTGTGCCATGCAAGGACTCTTCCTTTTGAGAAGTTAATTTTGTAACCTTTCTCTTCAAGTGTTGAAATAGAGACAAGGTTTCTCTTCATTCCTGGTACATATAGAACCTCTTCCAGTTTGAGCTGCATATCTGAATCTAGTTGGAAAGTGGAGGTTCCAACTTCTCTCAAGTTATATCTAGCATCATCTCCAAGGACTATGTGTAGATGTGTCTCTTTCTCAATGAAGTGTGTTAGCTGTTTTCTAATACCGGTCATGTGCTTGGAGGCACCAATGTCAATTAGCCAAGTATTTTCATTGATAGGAACTATTATCCCCCACTTTTAGGGATAACTAGGAGATCATGTCTTGAGGCCCATAGGTCCTAGACATGGTGTACTGAGAGCTGGATCGACTTTAGCATGGCCCTGGAGGGCCCATTTTTTCTCCCTTTTAGAGCCTCTACCTTGCCACCAGCAGCAGCATCCATCACCATCGGCCTGGTCTTGTGTCAGAGATGGTTCTTGCTCCATGAGGTAATGAGGCCAAGTATCATGGTATGTGTCACTTTGATCATCATAACCTTTGAATATGTGAATTTAATTCCTTTTGTTTCTAACAAATGCTTGGCTCTTATACTTGCCCACTTGACCATGTCTAGGGTGATTGACAAGATGCCCTAGTAAGCCTGTGTCTGTAGGTTTTGGTATGCCACAAGGGGGGATTTATGAAAATCCATCATCCGCTCCCGTCATAGCACCACTTTTTCATCTTGCTTCTCGCTCACCTATCCCATTACACTTGTTCGGGCATCGAGTTGACCTATTTTCAGGGTTGCACTTACCTAGTGGGAAGAAGGGGCTAAAGGCCCAAAAGGTAAAAGCAAGATAGCAAAAGATAAAAACCTAAGAAATAAACCTCAAGATGCTTCGCCCAGGGATCCCCGAGAAAGCAATAAAAGGCTTCTCAGCAAGAAACAAGAGGGACCCGCAAAAATAATAAAACAAGACCTAGTCAGAGGATAGGGGGTCTCATCACGAGCCAGCCTATTAGGTCCATTGGTACCTAGCAGTATGACATTACCACCAGCTGGTTACCACGCCAGGGTAGTGACCCTTGGTTGCATGGCCAAGGGAAAGGGGGTCTCATCACGAGCCAGCCTTTTCATTTCTGTGAACGTACTTGTGGGTAACGCTGTCACCACTAGTCACCATGCTAGGGTAGTGTCCCCTGATTAGCCTCTTGATGAAAAAAAACAATAAAGAAAAAAGAAAAAAGAATAAAGAATAAAGGCATGAATGGGCTTGGAAAGAATTACATCCAGGACAGGTGCAGCTCGCCTTCTACAAAGGCACCCCCAGGTAAAGCTTTGCACCCACTTGCCTAGACATCCCTTATCCACATCACCCACTTACATGGCTCAGATGAAATCTCTTCCGGAAACTTTCCTCTTCCAATGGACACTAGCCCAATAGGACGCCCTGTCACTTTCCCAAAACTTGTATTACAGGCTTGTATAATGTCTTTGATCTTTTAACTGGGGCAATAGGGGTTTTAAGCACATGTTTAATAATATCAATGATGAGATGTGATTGACATTGCTATGATCCTTGTGACTTATGAGCCCATGGAAGGTGTAGCTGTTGATGTGCAGGATCATGCCTGATGGATAGGTACCATGTTGGACCGGTACACATCGGGAGATGATCAGTTCAGACCTCCATGGGGCTGAAGAGCCCACTAGATGGATGTTGAGACCCCATCAAGGGGTAGAGATAGGATAGGGATGGACCAAAGGTTTTGCACAAGAGAGAAGGAGGACATCTTGCAGACGCACCCCAACAGACCTTCAACTAGGGGGGTTGTGCCCTTCTCCGTGGAACGTTGGCCTTGGAAGGACTAAGACATCACCCATGATGACCATGACATCACCTAGCAGCATGGACATTTTGGGAGACAGCTGGGGCAATTTTTCCACGTTGGGCAGGTTGGAGAAGCCCAAAGAGGGCTAACGTTTTGCTCCAGGATGTTGTATTTGCCCTAGAAGGGGCTAACATCACCCTTAAAGGGGCATGATGTCTCTCTTTAGCTTGATTAGCTTTTAATTTTAAGCATTTAATGTAAAACAATATATTTTTAGTATTTTGGCCTTCTCGACCTTTTTTATGACCTAAAATGTAAAATTAGGTCATTGAACAGTATAAATTGAGGGTTTCACTCTCATTTTTTCATGATCTCTCACTCACCACTTGGTGAGGTCTGAAATTTGCGCCCTCTTTAGAGTTTTGGCTTAAATTTTGAGGCGACATGTTGAAGGAGACTTTTTATTGGAATTTTGGCATTTATCTTGGTGGAAGGTGTTACAACTAGGGTTTGCTACTTGATTTCTTGGTTGAACGTAAGTAAATTTCTGCAAAACTTGTTAATTGAATGGTTGTAGTTTTATTTCTCTTGCATTTATCATTATAATTTGCTGAATAAACCCTAGGGGACAAGCACACATTGTAGGTCCTTGTCTCATGTCCCCATCAAAATTTTTAGCCATTTCATTTGCTGAAGTGAGATAGAGCCTTGCCCTAGCAACACTCTACACTTTCATGCTAAAGAGGATTGAGCCTAGCCTTAGCTACACTCTATCCTTCCTCTTCTATGCTAGCCGTTTTTACTTCTCTCAGTTAAGAAGAAGAAGACGCATCAGGACCTAGTTCAACTACACCTTGATGAGTCATTTTTTTAGGGTTTGTTGGTAAAGCCTTGCCATAGCACCACGTTGCCTAGCAAATCCTCTTGTCTTAGTTTTATGCCTTTTTTCTGAGCTAGCCATTTTCCATTTGACCTAAGGAGGAGAGAGCATTGAGGCCTAGTTCCCCTACACAAAAGTGAGCCTCTCTCCCCTAGGGTTTCATCCTTGAGGCCTTGCCTTAGCAACACCTCAAGGTCTAACCCTCCTGTCCTTAGCGCTATTATTTTCACTTGATCCTTCAACTTGTGTTTCCTCTACCTTTGACTCCATTAACCCTGAGGCACTGATCTAAAATACCTCTTGTCTTGAGTAAACTTGATCACAAATCCAATCAAACACTTTGAATGAAACCCTAACTATTCTAACCCTAGCCTAGAACTAACCCTACTAACTGAGTGTTGTCGTCATCTCTTGCTATTAAACTCTTTGTGCAACTATCGTTTTTTTTCTATGAGAAATTGAATGGTTATTTAGAGGCACTACTAGATGTTGAAATAATGTAACTGCAAAGAGTATTCTTATTATTATTTGATATATTATTCATTGGATCAATCCCCATTGTGTATTGATCTTGTCGGCTATTGTAATAGGACCAAAGCCCCTTTTGCGGATTGGTCAAATGTTAATTATAATAGGCAGAATAAGAAGTCGGCCCCAACAGATATTAAAGAGCCCCCAGACTGTAATTAAGGTGGTTATAACCACCCAATGGGAGAAGTCGGACTTGCCAGTGAAGAGACACTTCACACGTGCCAGTCTAATATAAATAAGGAGGCTAGCGCGTCACTTATACACACAACTCACTTGCTCATTGAGAGACAAGTTTTGGATCTGCTGTTGGAGAAGAAGGAGAGAGAGAGTGGCGCATATCTGGGAGAGGACTTTATGTATTATTTTAATAGATCTCTTGGCATTGTATTGGCTATCTATATTAAGGAAGTTTTGCTGGGTTTTCTTCCCCTGGAAGGTTTCCCAGTATAAATGTTGTGTCTCTTGTGATTGTGTATTTCTCAGTGATCTTGGATTATGCTATTGTTATCTAATGAAATGCAAACAACTATAATAATGACTTAAACATTAACACTAGAATGAAGTGTTGATTATTGCATTGAATGCCACATTTTTTTCTAAACATTTATTGAAGTAGTGACATTGCATATCATTGCTATTGTACAAACATTGACTTTGTCAATATTTATTGCTCAATTGCTTATGTTATCAGATAGTCATTGACATATGAAGTACTAACCAAGTGAGTAAGCTTGCGTATACATTTCTTGTTGCTTTGTATCAGGTAGGTACATTCTCTTTTGGTTATACTTCTCTTTATTGGCTGGTTAGCTGAACTATCTGCTTGGTGATGACTTGTGAGGGAGGAAATTATCTTTTAGCCTTCAATCCTTTTCCTTCTCAAAACCCCATGTCATCGGGAATGTCTCCCTTGGGCTTTACCTCCTTAAACAGAAAGAAACTTCCCATCGAGGTGACAGTGGGTGGGATTGGTTCAGTTACACCAGTTTGACTACTCGTCATCCATTTACTATCTTAACTACAAACTGCATGATAACATTTTGGCACCGTTGTCGAGGAACACTGAGTCAATTCTCTTCAAGACGACACTTTTGAGTAAGCCTTGCCTCAGAAGCCTTATGTTACAAGCTTACTTGGCGACTCCACTTAAGGTGTTTTCCCTTATCCTTTGATAGTTTCAAGCAAATTATCTGGCAACCCCACTGACTTTTCTAGGGTGCACTCTCAATTCTATGATATTTCCAAGTTATGGGATCATGGCACACTGGGAAAAAATGTATTCAACTATTGATTTCAAAAGTTTTCAAGGATACCCAATTTACTTTGATACAAAATGGCTAAACAACTCTCCAAGATTTTGTGGTATCTCAACTTCTCACATTGTAACTTTTTTGGACTATATGAGCGAGACAAAATTGGGAGGAGAGGATGCTCTTATAAAATTATTCATACTCACTTTGCCATCCTACTTGCAAGATTGGTTTAAGAGTTGTTGCGAAGATAGGGGTATATCATCTTTCATACACCTCATCAGTCAATTTATTGACTTTACCAAACCACGTTGCCAAATGTATGAAGATGCCCTTCATAATCTCACAATAGCTTTGGAAGACAGAGGATTCACTACTGAGATTATAGCAGATCTCAGAAATGCATATCATATTCAACATCAAGAACCCTCTGATGTGAAAGAAGAGATTTATGAAGAACCTTGCTAGCCCCTTGAAGAGGAGCAAGGTTTCTCCCATGATTCAACAGAATGCAGCGAAGATATAATTAGAGATGTATGTTGACCGCCTATTCAGCACAAGGGTCAACTCATTATCATGAAGATTATTCTATGTCAGAGACAGAGATGGTTCTACTGGGTGTTTTATACACCAACACTTAATTTTTTGTAAACGGGATTTCCGCACCCCTGCGAGGGTTTATAATGTAATAATGTCTGCATGGATCATAGTTAGGTCAGGTACCTTGGATGTTGACATCAGGGGAGTTCCTTTCATCGAGGGTTTTTTCATCTCAGGTGGTTAATGTGGCCTAACTAGTCAG
>ML785738.1:513471-527959 GCA_009831015.1 Picea engelmannii
AATAGTCAAATCAAAACAGATACAACAAGTGTAGGATGGGATCCTATAAAAATGGATCTAGAATGGAAAATCAAAACAAAATAGGAAAGGTCCTATTTAATGATCTCTAAAAATAGTAGATTGCTGATGAAGTGCAGTTTTAGACTCCCAAGGCTATTTGATTTGGTCCTCCAAAGACAAAATTCGAATTGGGTGATGTGTCACTTGATCCTTATCATTTTTCCCTTGAAAATGACCAAATCTAGTCAAAAAATTTCCTTTTGACTTTCATCTCCAAGAATGGCCTTCAGATTTTGATTTGATAATTCATAACCAGCTTATTGAAGAAGGTTTCAAACCATTCAAACCCAAACAATCCTGATCTGGGTGAAAATTTGGCTCTTCTGGCCGTGACAGGCTTTCACCAGCTAATTTACCTGAAAATCTGCTCCTTAGCTAGTGAAAGGCGGAGCTTTCACCAGCTAACTAGTTATAATTCTTCCTTCTGCGCTGGTGAAAGCGCAGATTTTTTCAAAATCAAATTTCTCAGTCATGGAGAGTCCATTTTGCATGCTTAAATAGTCGATTGACATCTACAAATCCTAAGCTTTCCGATGGTGCTTTCAAATCTGCATTTGGAGCCCAAAAAGCTATCAAAATTTTCCTTACAAGATTAGGCATCGTTCTTTCAAAAATGCCAATGCGTTTTTGATCGCTAACACAACCAATGACGACCTAGCCCCTTATCCTCCTGATATTTTTCAGTCATACCTTGGGGCTTTTGATGAGTACTCCCTTGAGCGTTTGGATTATTTCCATGAAAAAGATTGCCAGCCACCGTTATGCTCAGGTCTTGATAGGAGTGAGGGCATTGTGTGCCTCAAGAAGGACTCTTATGACAGTATTCTCCAGCCACCTCCCATTATTTTACTCTGTTGTGTCTCTAGAGGTGTAGCTAGGAGATATGTATTTTATATTGAGTTTCCTAAGGGGAAAACCCTAGAATCAAAGGGTTAGTTGAGTACTAAAAGTTTAAGTCTATCATCTCAGTTTTTCAACTTTCCCTTGAGAATTTGTCAGTCATTTGCTACATCCTTGTCAATCCCCTCCCAGGCTTCAGAGTAGGAGGACGTCCATGTAGCTAGTTTGCAGACCTTTTGAGCTAGTATTCTAAATCGTGGACTTTTCATGTTTCCTTCCTAAAGTGGATTGAGTGCTTTCCTCAGAGGTTGACTTGGCATGACTTTTTCCCTCCCACCCGCCTCCATGAGCTAGACCTTACAGCTTCCATAGATACAATGCATTTTCTAACTCATGGTATTGTTGTGCTTAACTTGTCACTATTCTGGCTTATGATGAAGCACAAAGGTAGGTATTTTGGGACGTTGTTGGATTGGCTTAACTGGTTGTTTGACTAAAACATCCAGCAAACAGGTAAGTATTGGTAAGTAGTTTGCTTTACATTTACATTTATGATTGTTTTATTTCAGTCTATATATATATATGTTAGGGTGGTATTACCACCCCAATCGGTTATTGATATTGCTATTGAGATAAAGCAGGTACGCAGGTTATGCCAGAGATGTTGAGGTTCTCATGCACTCTACGGTGAGCACATGTCCCCGAGTTGGAGCTAAATGTTATCTCCCACTTTTAGGGATAACTAGGAGATCATGTCTCGAGGCCCACAGGTCCTAGACATGGAGTACCAAGAGTCGGATCGACTTTAGCATGGCCCTGGAGGGCCCATGTTTTCTTCCTTTCAGTACCTCTACCTTTCCACCAACAACAACATCCATCACTATCGACGTGGTCTTGTGTCGGAGATGGTTCTTGCTCCATAAGGTAATGAGTCCAGGTATCATGGTATGTGTCACTTTGATCATCAAAACCTTTGAATATGTGCATTTAATTCCTTTTGTTTCTAACAAATGCTTGGATCTTATACTTTCCCAATTGACCATGTCTGGGGGGATTGACAGGATGCCCTAGTAAGCCTATGTCTGTAGGTTTCAGTTTGCCACTAGGGGGGATTTCTAAAAAGCCATCGTCTGCTCCCGTCATAGCACCACTTTTTCATTTGCTTCCCTCTCACCTATCCCATTACACTTATTCGGGCACCGAGTTGACCTATTTTCAGGGTTGCACCTTACCTAGTGGGAAGAAGGGGCTAAAGGCCTAGAAGGTAAAAGCAAGCTGGAAAAAGATAAAAGCCTAAGAAATAAACCTCGAGATGCTTCACCCAGCGATCCACGAGAAAGCAATAAAAGGCTTCTTAGCAAGAAATAAGAGGGACCCGCAAAAATAATAAAACAAGACATAGTCAAAGGATAAGGGGTCTCATCACGAGCCAGCCTATTAGGTCCATGGGTGCCTAGCAGTTTGACATTACCACCAGTTGGTTACCATGTCAGGGTAGTGACCCTTGGTTGCATGGCCAAGAGAAAGGGGGTTTCATCACAAGCCAACCTTCTCATTTCTGTGAAAGTACTTATGGGTAACGCTGTCACCACTGGTCACCACGCCAGGGTAGTGTCCCTTGATTAGCCTCTTGAATAAAAAAAACAATAAAGAAAAAATAAAAAAGAATAAAGAATAAAGGCATGAATGGGCTTGGAAAGAATTGCATCCAGGACAGGTGCAGCTCGTCTTCTACAAAGGCACCCACAGGTAAATCTTTGCACTCACTTTCCTGGACATCCCTTATCCACATCACCCACTTATATGGCTCAGATGAAATCTCTTCCGGAAACTTTCCTCTTTTAGTGAACACTAGCACAGTAGGACACCCTGTCACTTAGCCAAAACTTGTATTGCAGGCTTGTATAATGTCTTTGATCTTTTAATCGGGGTAATAGGGGTTTTATGCACATGTTTAATAATATTGATGATGAGATGTGATTGACATTGCTATGATCCCTATGACTTATGAGCCCATGGAGGGCATAGTTGTTGATGTGTAGGATCATGCCCGACGGACAGGTACCATGTTGGACCGGTACACATGGGGAGATGATCAATTCGGACCTCCATGGGGCTGAAGATCCCACCAGATGGATGTTGAGACCCCATCAGGGGGAAGAGACAGGACAAGGATGGACCAGAGGTTTTGCACAGGAGAGAAGGAGGACATCTTGCAGAGGCACCCCGACAGACCTTGAACTAGGGGGGTTGTGCCCTTCCCCATGGAACGTTGGCCTTGGAAGGCCTAGGACATCACCTAGTAGCATGGACGTTTTGGGAGACAGCTGGGGCAGTTTTGGCACGTGTGGTAGGTTAGAGAAGCCCAAAGAAGGCTAGCATCTTGCTCCAGGATGCTACATTTTCCCTAGAACGTGCTAACGTCACCCTTAAAGGGGCATGATGTCTCTCTTTAGCTTGATTAGCTTTTAATTTTAGGCATTTAATGTAAAACAATATGATTTTTAGTATTTTGGCCTTCTTGACCTTTTTATGACCTAAAAAGTAAAATTAGGTCATTGAACAGTATAAATTGAGGGTTTTCACTCTCATTTTTTCATGATCTCTCACTCACCACTTGGTGTGTTCTGAAATTTGCGCCCTCTTTAGGGTTTTGGATGAAAATTTG
The DNA here is from genome assembly GCA_009831015.1 of Picea engelmannii. NCBI lineage: Eukaryota > Viridiplantae > Streptophyta > Pinopsida > Pinales > Pinaceae > Picea > Picea engelmannii. Next base: position 517,040 of record ML785738.1, read on the forward strand.
AAGTGTACCTGTTGAAGGAGACTTTGTATTAGCATTTTGGCATTTATCTTGGTGGAAGGTGTTACAACTAGGGTTTGCTACTTGATTTCTTTGTTGAATGTAAGTAAATTTCTGCAAAACTTCTTAATTGAATGTTTGTAGTTTTATTTCTCTTGCATTTATGGTTATAATTTGCTGAATAAACCCTAGAGGACAAGCACACATTGTAGGTCCTTATCTCATGTCCCCATCAAGATTTTTAGCCATTTCATTTGCTGAAGTGAGATAGAGCCTTGCCCTAGAAACACTCTACTCTTTCATGTTGAAGAGGATTGAGCCTAGCCTTAGCTACGCTCTATCCTTCCTCTTCTATGCTAATCATTTTTACTTCTTTGAGATAAGAAGAAGAAGACGCATCAGGGCCTAGTTCAACTACACCTTGATGAGTCATTTTTCTAGGGTTTGATGGTAAATCCTTGCCATAGCAACACGTTGCCTAGCAAATCCTCTTGTCTTAGTTTTATACATTTTTTCTGAGCTAGCCGTTTTCCATTTGACCTAAGGAAGGAGGAGAGAGCACTGAGGTTTAGTTCCCCTACACCAAAGTGAGCCTCTCTCCCCTAGGGTTTCATCCTTGAGGCCTTGCCTTAGGAACACCTCAAGCTCTAACCCTCTTGTCCTTAGCGCTATTATTTTCACTTGATCCTTCAACTTGTGTGTCCTCTACCTTTGACTCCATTAACCCTGAGGCACTGATCTAAAAGACCTCTTTTCTTGAGTAAACTTGATCACAACTCCAATCAAACACTTTGAATGAAACCCTAACTATTCTAACCCTAGCCTAGATCTAACCCTACTAACTGAGTGCTTCTGTCATTTCTTGCTATTAAACTCTTTGTGCAGCTATCATTTTTTTTCTATGAGAAATTGAATGGTTATTTAGAGGCATTACTAGAATGAAGTGTTGATTATTACATTGAATGCCACATTTTTTCTAAACATTTATTGAAGAAGTGACATTGCATATCATTGTTATTGTACAAACATTGACTTCGTCAATATTTATTGCTCAATTTCTTATGTTATCAGATAGTCATTGACATATGAAGTACTAACCAAGTGAGTAAGCTTGTATATATGTTTCTTCTTGCTTTGTATCAGGCAGGTACATTCTCTTTTGGTTATACTTCACTTTATTGGCTGGTTAGCCGGACTATCTTCTTGATGATGACTTGTGAGGGGGGGAATTATCTTTTAGCCTTCAATCCTTTGCCTTCTCAAAACCCCAGGTCATCAGGGACGTCTCCCTTGGGCTTTACCTCCCTAAACATAAAGAACCTTCCCATCGAGGTGACAATGGGTGGGATTGGTTCAGCTACGCCAGTTTGACTACTCTTCATCCATTTACTATATTAACTACAAACTGCACGATAACAGGAACCATACCTGACAGTGCTTGGATGTTGATGTCTTCATTGCTTTGGAGTCTTGTGTTGAGCTTGCTTCCCATCATGAAATTGCTCATCTTCACAAACCCTTGTCAACTAGGCTAGAAAACCTAATGACTAGGATAGGGTAGCACTTTTGGGTTTTGTTGGACTTATGACTACCAACAATAAGCCTTTAAGTATGATAACTTCTTCAAGAAATTTTCAGAAATATGATTCAGAATTTTCTGCAGAATTTTGACGAAACCCTAGAAACCCTTAGGGTCACAATTTTGAAAATGCCCGGAATGTTGTAGCAATCAAGATCACAAGAAGAAACACCATGCACAAGATATATCCTGGGAAACCCTTCTCAAACAAGGGAAAAAAACCCAGCCAAATCCTTTGCTATATTCTTCAAGAGAAAGACCTTTCACCACCAAGAATGACTTAGCACACAAGAGGGTGCTTAAGCCCTAGAACACTAGTGCCCAAGAGAGGTGTGCACCTTTTCCAAAGAGAAGTACTTGCTGAAATTTCCAAAACATATGAGAAGGATATGATTCTACAATGGAGAATCATCTCCTACTTATATTAGACTTTGACCAATTAACAAGGGCGTCTATTGGCACAACAGGGCCGACCTCTCTAAGTCAAATACACTTATTATTATATTTATCATTATAATTAATATTCACATTATTAATTATCTTGTTTATATTTAATCATATTAACCTAGTGCCGACATGTACCCTTTACACATAACTAGGGTTATAGGTAGCTCTGACTATTGAACAATATATAGCAAAGGATTGGATACACCCACTAGTGCTCATCTACCAAGGGCACATCCATAGGGATGCCATAGCTGTGATTCACTACATTACACAGATGAACCAGATCTTCACACGTTCACTTGTGCTCATCCACTCTACAAATCTGCTTTCCCACTGACACCAACAGGAGAATCATTTGGAGTCTTCTCGTCAACTCTGCTGCTCAGAGGAGGCCATCACAACATCTTCATTTCTATTCACATGATGATGTGCCCAAATCTTTTGGGATTTCCCATGTTCACCTTGTGCTCAAGCACAGGAACGTCCTAACTCAGCAGATCGCTTTTCCACCTAATAATCATCTGGAGTTCTTCTCTCTCACGTCATGGACGAGGTCATCTCTACTTTCCTAGCTCTGTCCCAGGATGGAACCACGAACCCCTCTTAGGGGCTTTCTCTCAGGTTTGTAAGCTGAGAGAAAGGCTTCACATAGCTGCTATATTCCACATCTCACAGGTTTGTAAGTTGGAGGATGTCTCCTATAGCTGCATTCATCAACATGGAGAACCGAGAGCTTTCCAACAAATCAGGGACATCACACACGTAGCAGCGCCTTCATCAACGACCGCACGTTTGATGGTATACTTTGAGTACTCCACGTGGATTTGGAAAGCCACATGGTAAGGCAAGCGAGGCTTCACATCTGTGACATCAAACTTGATAACTTTTGAGCCACTGGGTTCTAGAGCTCCTAAAGCAGATAGTAAGGCATTCCTCTGTGAAGGACACCTCTAGAGTACCTCCAAACCCAACATGACACAACGGGTTTGACCCAGGTCCTCAATAATAGAGTAGTTATGGGTGGCTCTAGAATTTGGGTTGTGGGTAGAGTGCTTGAGTACTCCTTTCAGAATACGAGGTGGTGGCTCTGGTTTCTCAATCTGTAAAGTCATCTCTGGAGGACGAGGAGGAGATTCTAGACCAGGAATAGCTTGTGAAGAGCTATAGTCTCGAGATCGAGTGGCTACATTAACTTTCACATCGACCATATTGATACATAAATGATTGCCATCTTGCAATGGCGGGTTTTGACTCCCACCAGCTGCATTTTCGGCATTTGAGGAGCTCAAGGCCATGTGTTGATTATGTGGGAATGGATTTGTCAGCACGGCGGGCGATTGAGATAATAGCCTTGCAGCTTCTACAAGTTTGGGGCATAAATGGGTAAGGTGATCATCTTTGCAAAGCTTACAGGGAAACTTCACCTTACGTCTTTCTTGTTTTCCCTCTCCAGCATTATTACCCGTCTTCTCATTATTACCATTGTCCTTGGGATTATTACCATTTTTCCCACCCTTACGATTATTACATCCTTTCTTCTTATTCCCTCCTGGTTGTTGGTTACCATTCGAGTTGGTCGACGATTGCACAGAGTGTACATCCGATGACTGAGTGGGGTTGGAAAACACAGACGAGGTTGGTCCTCCTGCAAACTTGTTTAATGACAACTCTTTCATATGGCTTGTCACCGAGTCTATGGACTTTACATTAGTGGCACCTATAATGCCATCGACATGAGGTCCGAGATTTTTCCTAGGGTCGTAAGTTGACTGCGGTGCATCCGAAAGAAGGTGGTATAACATCCCAGACTGAGCATATATCAAGTCTAACTATTGGGCTCTAAAGATCGCCTCTTCCTCAGTGGTAACCCTGGAAGTAGCAATGTCCTTCGAGATAGGAGCGTGAAAAGACTTAAGAAACCATTCTAAAAGAAAGGTCGGGGATATAGGGGTCTTAATCAACCTCTTCCATCTACGCCACTCCTGGATATGATCCGATATATGAGTGGTGGTATCTTGGTGTAAAGTTGACAACAATTCTAATCTAGCATAATAATGAATGGGCAACTGGAAGTGGTTAAGTAAGACCATCACCAACTGACTAAAAGTCCCATATACCCCCCTAGGTAGCTCAATATACCATTTCGTAGCAACTCCGATGAGGGTGCGTTGAAATAATCTCAACTGAATAGAATCGTCATTAAGGGAATTTGATGAGCACCAAAGGTGAAAGGTAGTGACGTGATCACCTGGATCCTCTCCATTTTTCCCTCGAACTTCAGGATGTCTGAAGGAAGTTTAGTGGGGATGGGGGGCCATGTAGGATCATGACTCATTAGGTCGTTCATTAACTTAGACAAATCTGGCAGATTAAGCGTGGCCAAAAAAGGGAGACGAGGTTGTGACATCTGGCCCCAAGCTCCCAGGAAAGATTGTGCTTGAGGAACTGCAGGCCATCCAGGGCTCTGGTAAGCACCATGGACATGTATGACATTATAAGGCCCTCCTCCAGGCTGATTCATAAAAGGTTGGTTGGGCATCATTCCAGCAGGAATTTTCTGTTGAGGGTTATAGAAATTGCCCCCAGGCGGATTAGATCCAGGTTGGGGGTTTCCCAAAGTGTGAAACTGACCTCCTCCGGGTGGGAATCCATAGGATAGAGGCAGATTCCTCATGCCAAATGTATTGGTCAGAATCTGCACCGAGGAGGTAGGGTTGTAGGACGAAACTTGAGCCGAAGCTTATCCGCCAGGTTGACTATTCCACCCAGAAGTAGGAGGATTGGACCCAGGGTTAAAAGTAGGAATACCTCCCATATTAGGAGTCATTTAAGGGATTTGAGATCCACCAAACGAAAAAGGAGTGTAGGGAGGTGTGTTGTCCCCAAGCCCAATGTTAGCATTAGGGCCAGCAACTGGATGGAGTTCGAAAACTGCGAAGTGAAGTTGGGCATACCATAAGAAAAAGGACTAGAAGCCATAGGGATGGACTGAACATTATAGCCCGGTGATTGACCAAGAGACCCAAAAAGGTTCGATGCGGTGGCTTGAGCATTTACTATAGGCCGAGACATAGTAATGATAGGTGTCTCTGGCACTACAACCATTGAGGTTGCAGGAGTCAAAGGGGTGCCATTAACTATAGTAGGTATGGGAGTCAAAGGGCTCCCAGTGTTTTGAAGACTAGGTTCAATACTCATCCTTGTAGAATCACAAGTCTGAATGGTGGATGTGTGTGTACCACTCTTAATAACTCTACACCATTTAGAAGGCAAAGACTCGAAATACGATGCTAACTGTAATAAGTGACGGGACCAACAAGGAGGTCGGTCTGACTTCATGATGACTCGAGACTCTAAAGATAAGAAATATATTCTAAGGCCAACTAGTAATCAAAGAGCACACCAAAATTCAAACGGCCAAAATGCATGCAAACAGGGTAAAGTGGATGAGTGGCCTCCCTCCCTAAAGAAGGTATGTCTCGCCCAAGAGGGGCCTGAGACTCCCTGCTAAAGATCAGAGGTAATAGAATTAGTTATAAGGGCCCTCGTGGGATTAACAACCAGTCGGTCAAATACCCCCGAAGAGGTAATCCTCCATAAAGGTTGTGTGTTGTCTGACCCTTATCTAACCCAGGGTACCTGCAGAATAACCCCTGCAAGTAACCTATGAGACACCTAAGTCAAGCAACTAATAAACCACTATATAATTGATGCACAGGGGAGCAGTCGTAAGTCAGGTCCATCGTATGGGCAAGGTAACAAAGCCCGAAACCTTGAAAGTATCGCCTCTCACGAAGGTAAAGGCACTAGCAAGATCCCCAGATACGAATAGATCCCCAAAAATATCTTTGATGCTAGGAAGGTATCTGGGGGATATCCCTTCAACCGACTTTGCGCGACCTTGTGATTAACTCTGGTGTGAGCGAAGCGTCCTGATCTTACTAATTATACAATGGATTTCTCCACTCCTTGACTCAGACACATATGTTGATTTAATTGCCTTGGAGAAGTTTACTCAGACACTGTGTTCATACTTAAAGGACAAAGGGATGCAGACTCAATATGAAGTAAATAATTCCTCCAGAGTAACTTTGCTCTCAAAGTTGAATTCTTTGTCCTCTTTTCCATAGCTCGGAATTGGCCCATTTATAGCCTTCAAAATGGAACTGAAGGGATGAGTCAGAACGTTTCCAGTATATGGAAGGCCAAGGATCAGATATCTCTTGTCATAACATGTAAACCCGACATTTAATTTTCATTTCCTAGCAAAAATCCCGATGTGCGTGGGCTGTAGTGGAGCAGCTTGCAGATACGCATGTTGTATGATGTGCAAGGTGCGTACATGTGGAAAAATATTTATTTTTGGCTCTGGATCTTATAAACAGGGATGATAAGTCTGCACGGGGGAATGGAAAAGGGCCTTCTGGGCAAGATTGCATAGGGTGAGGCAAATCTTGCTATAACACTGTTGTAAAAAAAATTCTGCAGCAAATTATATCAGCCTTACGGCTGTAACAATCAATGTATTACAGCAAGAAAATCAGCCACTGAAAAGTCTCCAAACTTTACCAAAAAGTGTGCTAGACCAAGAAGAGTAAGTGTCCAAACTTTGGGCAAATTCCAATGGCAAATAAGAGAGTTGTCCAATATCACGATGTTAGCAACACCGGTTAGTTTCCCTATCAAGGGCTTACCTAAAACCACCTGCTTGTGCTTATGGGTTGGAAGGGGCATATGACCTTGGGCCATTTATTAGAAATGAAGTTGGAGTAGTAGATATTCCATTTCTAAGACTACCAAACCTTGCCTTGCCTTGCCTAGACTTCTCATAATAAAGAGAAAGTCCTTTTGCTCTTAGAATGTATAAAGTTTTTGACAGTGACCTGCAATGTTCCCCCAAGTTTATGGGACACTAAAAATAAAAGTAGCTAAAAAGAAACCAACATCAAATGAGCATCAAGGGTTCAATGCCACTGATTGATCCTCTACATCCATCTGTTGTATCAAGGCATCAGGACCATCATTGGGAGTGTCACTATCTGAGTCAAAGTCACTCTCATGAGTAACCAAGGAAAATCATGGCTCACTCTCATCTCAAAGTCAAATGCTAAATGACTTGTAAATGTCAAATAAGAGAGATGTATAGGTAAGGGTGAATTAAGTTTAGTTGTTCACAAAGTTTCTTTTTTTTTTAAACATATTTTATGCTTTTTTAAAGTTTTTATGCATTTTGGAAAAAAAAATGAGGGGCACCCACAAGCCCCCCTTTTGGAGAAACGTGTCCAGCAACTTGAGGAAACACTGTGGGGTGTGTTTCGCAAAAAGGGGGGCATGGTGAAATGTTTCACGAAGTGCCCCGCTTCCCAGGGGCATGGCAAAACATTTCACCAAGCACCCCCCATCCCGGGGGCATGGGGGGTGAGGAGCACATGCCCTTTACCTTGGGTGATGCGTCCCCATGGAACACTGGTAAACTGTATTGAGACATCCCCTGAAGAATTCAAAAGAAGAACAGCTTAAGGAAAATGGCTAAAAGCATATTGCGGGTACCAATCTCCCAACATGTCTTTTTTATTCAATTTTGAATAGCAATCTGCTGATTTTTCAGTTAAATGACCTTCCCTTCATCGATATTCCATTATACAACAAACCCATCAATGACTTCAAGAGGGCCCTCCAAAAGATGGGGGTGGTTGTTGAGTTTGGGAAAGGATGTGATGTTATTACCAAACATATCCAAATGCACAAGGAATTGCAAGACATAACCAGGCTTTATGAATATCTTCATCACTTTGAATGGAATCCTGTCGACAGTAACTCTATTAAAATAAGGATTCCTCTTGATGGTGGACTTGGGGGTGAATGGAAGGATTGAAAATGGCATCTTTCACCATAGATTAGAAATCCTCGACAACTTCTATGAAGATGAATGACTTCCTTTCTTTTATTGTTCTCTTTGTGTGCCTCTGTATCCCAAAATTAGACATCATTGCAATCTACGGCTAGGTTGGATATCCAATGATCATCAAGGTTCTGTAGCAGATTGCTGCTCAGTTTGGAGAATTTTTTTAAAACACTGGACCAAATTATCTGACAAAATAAAGCAACATCTTGGAAGAGGACCTTTTAAATTGTTAGATTACACAAGCATTGGAGATATCCAACCAAGTGCTCTAAATGAAACCTTCATTCCTAATGACTTGAAGTTGAAAGAGTTATTCATGGGAGCTTCTACAAGCCGATTTGTATGGCATCCTAACCTTTCTGATCCCAATATACCATTGGATTCATTGTTCTCAATTTATATCCATCTTGGAGCTTGGAACATATCCCAAGCAACATAAAAGGTTGATATCTTTGTTCCGAATAACATCTCTTGGCGAAAGATTCCAGAAGGAGAGATGGTTAGAATAGGACTATACAGAATTATTTTAGTGTATCTTGCACACGCCTCATTCAAATTGTCACCTGATAAAAGACATGAAATTGTGAGTACTCTTGTCAATTCTATTGTCTATGAAGCTACTGAAACCTTTACAGTTGAGTACTCGCTTTCATTAGCAACAAAAAATGGTGTGGAAGAGAAGGTTGAAGGAAGAACAACTAGTCTGGCAAGATGGGAAAAGTGTAAGTAGTGATTTTGATTTTAAAAATGTGATCTGCACAATCAAAAGGAAAATATATCCTTTTAGATGTGAGATCTCTCCCCCAGTGATCAGTTGGGGAGGTCACAGGTTCGACTCTCTTGATCCACTCGGGATGCGGCTCCGTAATTAGGGCCGACATTTTACCCTATTTACCATCATTGGATCATGGGGAAGTACTGAGAGGGTTTTTCGCAAGGATTTCCTTGGGAAAAAAAGGGAAAATATATCCTTGGCAACTATTTTTGCAAAGGTAACATTTCAACTGCCTTGTTTCCCAAGCATCCTGATCTTGTTGCAGGCTTGTGTGAAATGGTTAAGTTAGTGTATATTTTTAGGATTTGAAGATAATCCAGTAAATTACATGCTCCAGTCCAAAAAATTTCAACTGTTTGTAGAGGAAGAACATTTCCTGTCATGTATTTTTCCTGAAGAAAATGAAAGCTTGTTTCCATCGGAACAGTCCAGAGAATTCTATGGATATAATTTTGGGGACAGAAAAAGAATCTTGAGGCCAACCAAGCCAATGAAGTCAATTGAATTTTTTTCACTAGATTGTCTAAAAGTATGGGAAACGAGCTTGTTTTTTATTAAACAAGCAATATTCAATATGGAAGAGTCTGCATCCAACAATATGTAAAAGAAGCGGATGAGGTTGTCATTCCCATTGGCAGCAATAGATACAGAGACAGAGTATCTTTTCAAGATGATAGGTGATGCCCACTTCAAAATGTTGATGACTTTAGAAGTGGTCGATGGCAATGAAATTAGTGAGATGGTGTCACTAAAGTTGGATTACTTGGTAGCCCTGAATTGATGGAACATTTTGGGGGAAGTGGAAAATTAGAACAAACAACTTCGTCACCCTCTTCTAGTGGCAATGACGAATTGGATGTACAGGCGTTGAAGTTGGTTGTAGGAGCTACTTTCGCGAGCTTTAATGGGGCAGAAGGTGAACAATAGTAAAAATGATTTGAGCTAGCAAATCTAGGGTTTCAAATGAAACTCCATGTTTATTAATTACTCACATTTTCACCATGGGTTGTGGGGTCTGCACCAATTACTAAATTTCAATTGAGTAAATGTAACTGCTAAATTTGCATATAATCAAATGCTCACCGGATAAAGAAGAACATCGATTTCCTCTTTTAACAAATTTTAGTGGTTTTGTGTGAAAATAATAGTGACATATTTGCCTTATAAATTGAAAAATACAGACCAGGAAACATATTGGTGAAGATGTTAAAAATATTGTCATTGTGGCTATGAATCTCATAAAACCAAACATTTTTTGATGATTCTAATTTCTGTGTAATTACAGAAAATTTATAATGCATAATCTTCTTCCTATAAACTTAATTTTATTATTTCATTTTCATGGGGGCGAGAATGCAGTAGGAATTAAGGGGATGCGCACAACCGAGTTGTTTTTATAACCATGAAGAAATTGAGGGCAGATTTGGCATCAATGCTTACCTTTTTTTGTTCGAGCAACCCCCAAGAATTTGAGAAGTGAATTGCATAGTTAGTTTGTGACTACAGATTTGGTCTCCATGAATATTTTATTTCATATCACCATTGATTATTAAACATTCTCTCGAATGAACACTATCCTAAAATTGAAAATTCTTTGCAACAACAATAATATTAAGGTTCTTAGAGAAAGTAAAATACCAAGGCATGTAATTCTTACTAATTTATAATAATATTAAGGTTCTTAGAGAAAGTAAAATACCAAGGCATGTAATTCTTACTAATTTATAAACAGGAAGCATTTTGTTCATCTAATCTAATTTAGACAATGCACAAGTTTCTTTGATTAACCCTATGTATAAGTCAGTATACAGTTTAACCACAACTCATCAAAGAATGCATTTTTTAGAGAAATTTCGTTGTCACATCCATAAAAATCAGCTTTTAAATAAAATCCACTAAAAATTAACTAAAAAATAGTCGCAAGATCTACAAAAAATTTAGTAAATTGAATAAAATGTTAAAACCAATGGAAAATTCAAAAAACCCTTGAAATGCCCAAAGTTATTATTCAGGAAACAAAAAAAAAGTGAAAAACATTCTTAACATCAAATTTTCCATGAAATCTGAGAAGCTGCTTGAATATCCCATTTTGGATCGGTACACTATTTTGCCACAAAGATCATTTTAAACTTCAAGGGTGAAAATTTCTAAAAAATGACTTGTAGATCAAAAGGCCAAAGATATGCCATAGAACACTCACCAATCCAAGTCAAGAGC
>ML785738.1:529759-543823 GCA_009831015.1 Picea engelmannii
CCACATTCTGAATGTGCAAAAAATAGTTTCGTAGCATAAAAAAGACCCCACCATATTTCTTGCCATTTTAATGCACAGAAGCCACAAACTTCAGATGCAGCACCCCCGCATTTGTAAATTCGCAGCAGACAAAACTTCAAAAAAGCTTCAGCCTATTTTTTGTAAAAAAGCTTCAATTCTTCTCTTTTTCACAAACAAAAGCTTCACTCCTGCTTTTTTCTGAAAAAACTTCAATCCTGCTTTTTTCTGAAAAAACTTCAATCCTGCTTTATCCCTAAAAAAGCTTCGGTGCACCCATACTATCCGTTGAAGGAAGTGGAAGTGGGACGCACCTATACACACCGTAACATTTTCAAGAGATTTTCCTCCTCCTTTATCTACAGTGTTGTGTGGGAAGCACTTCCCGTCTCTGTGTGTATGTGTCTCTATGGCTGGGCGTCTCAGTTTGAGTCCCAAGACTGTCTGTCTGTGTGTGGGGTTTAATGTCTTGCATCCGTATCTGATGGATTTGGATATGCTCTGCTATACTCTGGATTTGGATTTGGATATGCTCTTCTCTGCTATGCTATGCTCTGAATTTGGACCTGTTCTGCTATGCTCGAACGGCATTTTCCCTCATGGAGATCAGTGCTCTTTGCCGATAATGGTATGTACTGCTTCCTTCATGTGTTTTCTAAATTGTTGATTTTGTTTATTACTGTTTTTAATTTAAAAAGTTCATTATCATGAAACTGCATAAATTATGTGAGTTTCAACTCATAACATATAAAAAAATAATGTTAATCTGTGTAATGTAAATTAAATAATTATTAAGATTTCATAACATATAAAAAAATAATGTTAATCTGTGTAATGTAAATTAAATAATTATTAAGATTTTTGTTTTTTAATATGAAATAGAATATTTTTTTATTAAAATTATTGATGTATTTTATATTTTATTTAATTTATGTGATTTTAAAATAGGATTATAATTAAGTTATATATTATTTTTTAATATAAATTTAGGTTTTATAGATTTTTACTATTGTTTGAAGTTTCATGTTTATATCTTTCAAGTTTTGTTTTGCATTGCATTGCATTTTACTCTACTCATACAAGGGACATAACATCATTGATGTAGGTCTCAGGCATCTACCATAACCCCTTATCATAACTAGGAGTGGATGTATAGAGTACTCGAGTAAGAGTGGAGTTATAAGGAGACCAAATCTATATTAGATATATAAAGAAAAAAGAAGATGAGTAACCAAAAGTAAAAGTCCTTTAGTAACAAGTGTTGTTATTGGGAAAGCTCCTCTAACACAGGAGTCAAGCATTAGGTCAATCTGTGGAAGTGTGGGAATCCCCCCATATTGATGCAGTGGGCACAAAGGTTTTAATGGGCATCGCTCTTATAGGAGAGGGATTTTAAATCCTATAACTGGAAGGGAGCGATGAGGGATGTGAGTTTCAACCCATATGACTCTGACCTAAACCTTGTATTTGACCAACAATTGTTCCCCTCGGTCTTCATCTTGTGAAGAGGCACATTAGTGGCCAGTCCTAGAATTCCACCCAGGTGACTTGTTCGTGGGATTACAAATGGTACTTGAGATAGATAATGCATCTCCTTTGAGGACTCCCTTGGATTTCATCACCTAGGGTGTGGCTTCTCTGTGAGGTCATTATAACTAGTCTCTTTCATACCTTCACTCAAGTTGCACCCCTAGTAGATTTCATCACCCCCGATGGAGGCTTGTTTGGAAGGCCTAATTATCACTTGAAACTTGTTTTATTTGTTGGTACATATTGTGTCATATAGGGGATTAATTTGTAATGTGCCCTTCCAATTGACTATGACGGAGGATGATTCAATTGCCTATACGACTCTCGTAGGCTATAGTAAACAAGGAAAAAAAGGGATTCAAGGAGGTTTATTTGGTGTCACTAGGTAAAAAGAATGACAAATCGTAAAAGTGACATTAAATAAAATAAACAATTATATTTAATGGAATTGGAGGAAAAATAAAGTGAAGATTTGATTTGGTCAAAATGGGGGAAAGATCTAGAAGATCCAAAAAAAGGATAAATAGAGGAGTAACCCTTCCCCTTGGATTATGGTTTTATATCTTATTGAGTGCTCTTGTAGCTAGTGTTTTCATTGGGGTTTGGGGCAAAACTTTTCCATTGCAGGTTTAGTTTCGGTGGTGCAATATCCACCCTAACTAGACAAGAGGAGGATTCATTTGGAGTTTTCATTGGAGTTCATTGGAGTTCATTGTGTGTTTTATTTCATACTGGAGGGAGTTGGGAAGCATATCGGCCTGTACAGGGTGTTTGTGGTAATTTCCAGGAAGAGGTCGAGCTTCAAATCCATAGGTGCTAGGGGGGTTTTGTGCATTTGTGAAAGGGGGCATCCCTGCAGGTTGAGCATGAGTTTCCCGCGAGGCCCCGCTAGACACCCCACATTCATCCCACGAGGACCTCTACGAATTTGGGTTTCCATCCATCAATCAGACCAGGTTTGTGAGGAGCTCAGGAGGGGGTTGATTACAGATCGACATTGCTAGAGCATAATGAAGTAAGGCTTGGTGAGTCTTGGACCAGTGGACACCATAGGTTGGCATCATTCCAGGTTTTTCTTGTGTGTTTATGTAGTTGATTGTGTAGCTGCCTGGAAACCATTAGGTTTTTGTGTCCAGTAGTATTCTGCAACTATCGTTATAGCCATTAGACATCATTGTACTGATTTTGGGAGTTTTCCATCCATAATAAGATGACATGCTTATCTGCTCCATTTTTGTGTGATGAATGTATGCTATATGTTTGCCAATATTCTTTATTGAGCAAACTAGCTATAAGAAGTTAATAACACATTCATAGAAGAAGAAACAACAAATTTTGGGCAAAAATATATAAAATTCCCTCTCAACTTAGTTGTGAGCATTACAGTGGTATCAACGTCGGTGATCTTGCTAGCCTGTGATTTATTGACCAAGGAAAACTAGAGGATGTGAGAAGCAACCCGAGGAACAGAATCATCAAAATAAGTAGAAGTAGAGGGATTTATGGGGGACCATCCTGAAGACAGAACCATACAATTGTTGGAGTCCATAGCTAATGGGAAACAACAACTGACACAATATTTTTTCGACAACCAAGCAAACCAAAACCAGGGAGGTACCAATGGGAACCATGCAAAGGCCATCCATAGAGGTCGTAGGACTCTTGAAGGGAGTAATACCTGTGTGCCAACACATAGTGTCCTCCAGGTAGGGAGAAAAAAGGTACCCAGACCATTATTACCACAGTTCTTGATAAGGAAACCTACAAGAGCAGAGGAGCAACCAAATCAAGGGCTTGATATTAACACCTCATACAGAGAGTACGAGATGATAGATGAAGATATCTATGAGAAATTTTTCTATAAATACTTATGCAACCTCAAACATAAATACAATCCGAAGGAGGGGAACATAGGAGCACAGAGCCCACAAAACTTTGATCTCATGTGCAAGGTGGGTAGGTTGATTACTCCATCCTTCGATGGGTCTACAAAGAGAATGGCCAGGGCCTAAGCACATAAGTTGGACACTTACCTCCAACTTAACCCAATGAGTGAAGTCGAAGAAATTAAGTATGCCACCCTTCACTTAGAAGGAGAAGCTCACGAATAGTGGTACCATGGGTTGGTGACATTAGGGCACGACAACATCACTTCATATGTGGACTTCACTAAGAGGCTGATGGACAAGTTTGACTAAAAGTACTGCGAGATACATTTTAGGGAGTTGGCACAGTTGAGACAGACAGGCACACCAAAAGCATACATCACAGATTTTCAGAGGATGACAGTTATGGTGACAAATATCTCTCAGCAAAGGTTGGTGATGTTATTCATGGAGTGTTTAGTTGAACCCCTGAGAGGATGGATGAAGGCCTTTATGCCAACCACATTGCATGAGGCCATCATGAGATCCCAAGACATGAAGGACACAATAAACAAGAAGGTACCAACAAAATCCTTCATCCCTCAAGGATATAAGGAGATGAAGTTTCCCCATAAGTCATGGACAGGGAAGGACAGTACGAATGAGGAGACTTAGAGAGAAATAAGGAGGAAAAAACTTTGCTTCAGTTGCAAATATTCATGGGAACCAGGTCATAGATGTATGGGAAAAGGTAAAGTCCATTACATTGAGGTAGTTTATGACAAGGAGGATGATGATGATGACAAAGGTATTGGGCAGGATAGTGGTGAGTCATCGCGGACTATAGAGCAGGCGTTGTTGTAAGATAGCCCTATGGGAGTGACCATTGCCACCCTTTCAGGATTCCCTAAATATTATACCTTCGGGATCAGAGGCATTGTGTAGGGTCATAGGGTTATGTCATTGGTGGATGGTGGAGCCACCCACAACTTCATTGATGCTACACTTGTCACCAAGAAAAAGATCCCTGCAGAGGATTTCAAGGGATTCAATGTGGTAGTAGCGTATGGGTACAACATGATGTGTACTAAGAGGATCAAGGGATTGGAAGTAACCTTGGAAAACTACACGTTGACCAATGAATTTGACGTTGTGGATTTAGTGGATACTCATACAATGCTAGGAGTTCAATGGCTATACTCTTTGGGAGATATACACATGAATTATAAGGACATGAGGATGGAGTTCAAGGACAAGGGTGGACAATGAGTCGTCCTGATAGGTATGTCGACATGTGCTCCCAGGATCGTGTCTAACCAACACAGTGTCTAACCAATGCATGGAGGCCTTTTTTAGCCATGGGGATGTGGCTTGTGCAGTGAGTGCTTTATCACCATGGAGAAGCCATCACAAGAACACTAGCATTACCCTATGGATATCTAGGCATTTCTTAGAAACAATGAGAGAGTGTTTGAACCGTTATCAGTAGGGAGACCACCTAACAAAGGATTTGAGCATGTCATTGCGCTAGAAGAGGGGTCGAAGCCCATGATCACCACTCCTTACAGGCATCCAAAAATATTCAAGGATGAAATAGAGAAGGCCATAAAGGAGTTGCTAGATATGGGACATATCGTGCCTAGTTCTAGTCCTTTTGCTTCATCAGTTGAACTGGTTAAGAAGAAAGATGGTACTATGAGGATGTGCATAGACTAAAGGGCACTAAAAAAATTACCATCAAAAACCGATACCCAATACCTAGGATTGATGAGTTGATCGACGAGCTGCATGGAGTAGTGTACTTCTCAAAGGTTGATCTGCAATCAAGATACCACCAGATTCGGGTCAAGGAGAAGGATATTCATAAAATAAAATTCAGGTGTCACAATGGGCACTGCAAGTTTCTAGTCATGTCCTTACTAACGCACCAACTAACTTTCAGTCATGCATGAACCATATATTCAACAAACAGTTGAGAAAATTCTTATTGGTATTCTTTGACAATCTTCTCATCTACAACAGGATGTGGGAGGAACACCTAAAGCATGTGGACGAGATTCTCACCATTATGGAGGAACAATTGTTTTTTTCCAAGGAGGAAATGTGTGAGTTTGGGTTGACAGAGATCCTCTATCAAGGGCAAGTGATTGGTGTTGAGGGAGTAAAGGTGCATCAGGAGAAGATCCAAATCATGTTATACTGGCTCACCCCCAGGTCACTCATAGATCTACGAGGATTCTTCGAGATATGTAGCTATTACAGAGGCTTTGTGAATGGATTTTCATAATTGGCTACGCCATTAATAGACCTCACCAAGAAGGGGGCATTCTAATGGTCAGAGGACATGATGCAATCCCCCTACCTCAGCAGGGTTTTGCGACCTCCCGGTCTCTGGATCAATCTTCTTCTGAGCCGAAATGGCTCTTCGGGCTCCTGCTAGAACCCTTTGAATGAATCCACAGGTCCCTTATTGAAACCTGCATGTGCCTCTAAGTGCTATGCATGAGCTTCACCCCCACGTGATCATCGGCTGTGACCACAGGCCTTGTCCAAAAGGCGCTCGTCGTGTTTCATGATTTTGCGAGTCGGGACTCCCTGTCTCACGACTCCTTCACTCTTGAACTCCCAGTTGCTGAAATTACGAAAAGGGCTTAACTCCATAGCTAGATCCTCCCTTAAATCTCGACCATGCGACCACTACCAGTGACCACGATCCACTTTTCAAAATTTCATAATTCGTGATTTCGTGAATCCAGCTGCAAATGATTCTAGGTCCTTCGAACTCCCGAGTCCCGAAACGCCAAAAAGGGATTAACGGGCTTTGGCTCCTCCCTTAGCCCCCATCCACGTGACCGCCACTCTGTGTCCACACGCTTAACGCCAACGCACTACCGACTTTCTCTATTTGGGGAATCGCAATGCAAGCGTTCCCCTTTTCTCTGTCTTTCAAAATGTCGAAACCCAAAAAGGGCTTAACGACTCCTTAGCTCCTCCCTTAAACCTTCTCCATGCGACCCGGTCCTATGACCTGGTGCTACTCCTCCGAATGCTTTCGGGGTTTCGTGATTCGGGGAATCGCAATGCAAGCGTCCCACTCCTTTGTCTTTCGAATCCCCGGTCCACGAAATGCTGAAATCTCTCCCTCTGAGAGATCAATGACCCAAGCCCTTCTGGAACCAACGACTATGATCCCACTGGACTAACGGCTCGAAATATTTTGGGCCTTTTCCCGAAACCTTGACCTCTTTCCATGTGTCCTCCTTGATGGATAGTCCTGGTCCTTTCGATGATTTCTATGAAACGTCGACCAGTTGCCATGTGTCCTCCTTGGTGGACGGTCCTGGTCCTTTCGTGAATTCTCCTTTTGCAATTTTTGGAGACTCTTCACTCTCGGTATCCCGGTGTTTGAATCCCCGAAATGTGGGTCTCTTGACACGCGTCCTCTAAGATGGACGGTCCCAAATGCTTTCAGGACTTTGATAGGTCCTCTCTCTCCTCTTCTCTTACGAGGGTTAAACCTCGGGCATCTTTTCTAGATTTGACGACTCACGACAAATCGACACTTCTCCCTCGAATTTTCTACCGTTCGTTCTACCCTTTTGTGCGGCTTCCCAGGGATTAAACCCCACGCACCTTCTTCTGGATCTGATGGCTATTGGTCCTCTGCGATAGATATGATGGCTCAGATCTAATTTTTTGCGCGTCTCCGAGGGACTAAACCCTGTGCACATATCCTTGATCCAGCAGCTCTCACGCCACTATGCTCCCGATCCAACGACTAGCACGATTTCATGATTTCGGGGATTGCAAGTATGGGGTGTAGCCTCCTCTGCTCCTCCAACCCCCGATTCCAAAATGTGTGGATATACAAGGGTTAAAACCCCGTACGCCTTCGCCTGATCCAACGGTTGTCAGGTATTGGTGCTATATCTGATGGTTTAGATCTGTCCTCCTTGCGTGCTCTCCTCCTGCTGCTTGGACGTAGATTCAATGGTTCAGATATTTCTTCCTAGTGCTGATCCAACGACAGTTTTTCTCTTCCTCCTGAGCTTTCTTGGCTTTTTGACTTAGAAGATTTTCTAAGTCTTGAAGGTCTCAGCCTTCAACTCTTCCTCTTGTGAGCCTGGTTCCTTTGGGTCTCATCTGCGTTATAGAAACGCTACCCCTCCTGAGCTTTCTCAACTCAGAAACCTCGAAAAGTTTTCTCTGTGCGCGTTCTTCTTGCGCTTTCTCTTTTGACCTTATGGGCTTAGGACAAGTCCACTCTCGCACACTCTTTGTGCTACTTAGTATTTCACTAAACTTAGATCTGAGAAGTTTTCTTGGAAAGAAAACTCCCTACGCCCACCTAGCGTTCTTCTGCTTGATGCACACCTTGCAGAGCCTACAGAGTATTCAACAACTCTGTGAGTGTCTTCTCTTCGACACTTTCCTTTCCTTGGAACTCAAAATAGAGTTCTCTGGTGCACTCTATGCATTCACTCAATGCCCTCTTGGAAGAGCTCTACAAAACCTTCAGTAGTTCTGTCTTCCCTGAACTCGAAACAGAGTTCCTTCCTATGCACTCCTTGCACATCTATTGATGAAGGTTCAACACTATCCTTCTTGAGATTTCCTGAGGTTACCTCACCTCTGTCAATGCACACCTTGCGGACTATGTGCACTCCTTGCACTCGAAAACTCCAAGATGGGAAGAAATTGAAACTTATGAAATACTTCACCAGTTATGCATTCAAAACACGAAATGCATAAAAACATGCAAACACATATAGACAATTCATGTCAGGAAAAATTGCTTTTCTATTAATTCAAAAATTCCTATACA
The DNA here is from genome assembly GCA_009831015.1 of Picea engelmannii. Taxonomy (NCBI): domain Eukaryota; kingdom Viridiplantae; phylum Streptophyta; class Pinopsida; order Pinales; family Pinaceae; genus Picea; species Picea engelmannii. The sequence continues at coordinate 537,998 of ML785738.1, forward strand.
AGGTGTTTACAAAGGCTAGAATGTAACAAGTCTCAGCTCTCTCTCGAGACCTCTCTGCTTTGGTCTCTCCTCCTATCTCTCTCATTCTCTGTCCTATCCCTCTCTAATTACAAAGAGGGCTCTCTTGAGCTTATCCTCAACCTCACCGTCTCCGAGCTATCCCATCATAGAGCGGCTCCTACGACTACATTGCATAAATGGATGTCCAATCCTGACTACGTCCTGGGCTTGCTGTAGGCAACCATTAAAGGAAACCTCAACCACTACCTGTACAAAGGCATGGTCTGGCATTAAAAGCCTTACAACATTTATTGAAATTTCGAATTTCAAAATTGAGAGGGATGTGCCTCTCCCTTTCTCCATTAAATGTGTGCTGGATGTGCTGGTTGGTTGGCACGCTACTGACATGGAGTGATGCTCCTACATCAGGACACATAGGTATCCTTCAACAAAATGAAGAAGGTCATGAGCACTTGGCCAATATTAGCACTCCTATATTTTACACAGCCTTTTGTTCTAGGGTGTGACACATTCGGTGAAGGGATAAGAGCAGTATTGGTGTCGAACCGACATCTGATAGATTTTGAGAGAAGGAAGCTAAGGGAGCTTGAGAATCTCTACCAAATATATGATAAGGATATGTTGGCCATCATGCATTCATTGCCTAAATTTAGACAATACTTGGTAGGAGGATTCTTTGTGGTTTAGACTGGCCACAACAACTTGAGATATTTCTTGGAGCAATGAGACCTGAATTAGAGGTAGCATAAGTGGGTGAGTAAGGTACAACCATATGATTTATACATTGAGTATGTAAAGGGAAAGAAGAATATAGTTGTTAATGCCTTATCCAGGAGACCTACAACCTTATCCATGGCAGAGATCTCAGCAAATTAGAAGTCCATTCTCTTGGTGGAATACTCCAAGAATACCTTTGCTTGTGAGCTAATGGAGGGTAGTATTCAAGATGACAGGTATAGGGTAGTGGATGACATCATCTACTACAAAGACATGATCTATCATGTTCCTGAGCCCACACTCAAGGATAAGATTTTGAGGACAGGGCATGATCCACCACTGGAAGGGCACAAGGGGTATCTGAAGACCTACAAGTAGGTGAGGGAGAGATTCTCATGGAAGGGTCTCAAAGTGGATGTACTTCATCATGTGAGGGAGTGCATGAATTGCCAATGGAATAAGCCAGAGTTCACACAACCTCCAGTACTGCTTCAACCATTACTGATCCTGGAACAGAAGTGTTAAAACATTTCCATGGACTTCATCATAGGGTTACCCAAGGTGTTGGGCAGGGACTGTATCTACGTGGTAGTGGACAGATTAACTAAATATGTGCACTTCTTTTTTATTCCTATGAAGTACAATTCATCTCAGGTAACATAACTATTCTTCAGGGAGGTGTTCATACTCCATGGCCTTTCGAGGAACATAGTTAGTGACCGGGATAACAATTTTCTCAGTGCGTTTTGGTAGGAGTTGCTCAATTTATCCAGACAGAATTGACACATAGCACTAGCTATCAGCCTCATACAGACGGGAAGACCAAGATATTAAACAAATGGATCGAGGGGTACCTAAGGAACTATGTGTTAGGGCAGTAACAAGCATGGATAAAATGGTTGCATCTCGGGGAGAACTGTTACAACACCACTCGTCACATGTCCATTGGGATGATCCCATTTAGGTAATTGTATGACTATGACACTCCATCTTTTGCGGATTTGGCGTTTGGAGAGAGTCAAGATTCTAAGGCCAAGGGTTGGTTACAGGATAGTTAGGACATATTAAGAGTCCTAAAGGAGAATCTGTAGTCTGCTCAGAATCAACAGAAGATGTATGCAGATAAACAGAGGGTAGAACATAGATTTGAGGTTAGAGAACTCATCTTTCTCAGATTGTAGTTGTATAGACAGTCATCACTAAAGAAGAGTGGTGCATAGAAGATTAAGCCCCGCTTTTATGGGCCCTATTGATATGAAAATGAGAAGACTTGTATCTTTTAAAATATTTGCAAGTGTAAATTATGTGTGCTTGGGAAATAGGATCAATTTGAAAACGGATAAATTAGAGATTTTTCACACTTAAGATGTACATAATAACCAATAATAACATCCATCAAAGTAAACACATAACACAACAAATGATAAAGGGGTTCACCCATCTCTTGGGCTACATCTCATGGTCCAGCTTCCAATGGATCATTTTGATTATTTTCTCAAAGTGTTAAAAATAGTGCCTTACAATTCTCAAAATGACAAATAGATGGCTCCAATGGCTCCAGAACATCCAAAAACCCCTAGCTGGGCTCCTTCTGCACCTAATTTGGCCAAAAAATGAAGAAGATATCCTCCTGCAAAATTTCCCCTTCAAGCTTGTTGTTTCTACTTCTCCAATTCGCACCTGTGTGTGACTAACCTACCCCCCACATCATTACTGGGGTAAAAACCTAGCACACTGCACCATTCCAAGAATTATGGTGACTTTTCAAACAGTTAGGGGCCTAGCGCCTTTTTTGACGGAGGTGTTGGTCACATGGGGGCCATATGGCCACGTCCCAACACCGAGTTCGGACCCCCCGTTAGATGGTCATTGAATGGCCCACACCAAAGGTTCTATGGAACGACCATATGGTAGGGTTCCTACACCTTCCAAGCTTAGCATAATGGTTAACCCATTTCCCCGCGCCAAACGTTATATGCAAAGGTCGCATGGTAAGTAATAAGGGTTGGGGCCTCGCCCCGACCCTTCTAACATCCAAATGAGCATTGCAACAAGTTTAAATATTAGTGGGTGGCTATAAGGTTAAGACTCACCCGTATGCGAGCTGGTAGCCCTACCTATGTTATAACTATGCCACTTGTCCTAGAGGTCGGGGGTTCGGCCCCCACAGACTACCACCAACTTTTAATACACCGGAGGCATGCCATGTGGCAACCCATGACTGGGCCACGTGGCACCATACCACTTGCCACCCAAGTGACATGTTTCAACACCTAACTGGTCCATGTACGATACCAAATTACCTACCTAGTCAGCCTTCCAACTCAGCATTCGCCCTGCCACGTCAGCACTGTACAGACTACACAGTCAACAAAATTTTGTTTGTTTGGCAAAGTGGACAGAACATGATATCTCACTCATACGATGTCCGTTTCAACCAATTCAAGTTGCGCTGGGATCGTGATGATGAGGCCTATGCACGTGTTCATTTTGAATCAATTCCAAGCACTTTGATTCTTGAGCATATTTTTTATCGCTTAGATCACTCCTCCCCATTGGGAAGCTTTTGGACCTCCAAAAGACTACTTTCAGTCTATTTGAAGATGAGGATATAGTTCCCTCACCTTTCCAACCTCAATCCACTTGGCCTTTCTTGGATTTGTGCCTTTAATACCAACTCGAAGGTATTCCACATTCCCTCGTTTTGAAGTTCTCATCCTCCTGTCAAGGATTGTGTCTTCATGTAGTTTTGAAAGATATTCTGGCAAGAAATCATCTATAGAAGGAATCTGAACGTGTTCTCCTTGATCATCAATCAAAGGAGACTCATACAATCTCAAATTCTCAACATTGACAACTGCATACATTTGCATATAAGGAGGCAAATCCAAACAAAAGGCATTGTTACCAATCTTTTCAAGAATCTTGAAAGGTCCATATCTAATTGGTTTCAATTTTTTACCTTCTCCTTTAAGCCTCTCTTTGTTAATGTAAAGCCAAACTTCATCTCCAACTTGGAAACTGTGATCAACACGATGATTGTCATGTCTTGTCTTGTACTTGTCTTAACTCTTTTCCAATTGTTCTTGTACCATTTGATGCACCAACTGAATTTGTTCAATGAACTTATTTTCCCTATCAATGTCATATTAACCATCAATAGCAATGTCTTTCCCAAAGAAAAAATCTAAAGGAGATTTGGGAAAATAACCAAAACATGCTTCAAATGGAGATGTTTGAGTTGAAGAGTGCTTAGCCCGGTTGTAAGCATGTTGAATGTAGTGTAGGTGCTCATCCCAAAGCTTAGGATGCTTGTTGCAATAACCACGAAGAAGATGCACTACTATCCTATTAACCACTAATGTTGGACCATTGGTTTGTGGATGAAACGTTGTGCTCTTTTTCAGCTTGGTGTCCATGAGTGCCCATAAACTTGAACAAAATTTCCCAATACATCAAGAATCTCGATCATAAATAATGGATTTAGGCAACTCAAAATGTACCCAAACATGCTGAAAGAACATGTGTCATTTGCTCAGCTGTAACCTGATTCTTACAAGGCATCAAAATACACATTTGCTGAAACGATCAACCACAACATAAAGATAATCATGATTTTTTTTATACATAGGTAGACCTCCTACAAAGTCCATGGAAATTCTTTCCCAAGGACGAGAAGGAACTAGAAGTGGAGTATACAAACCCAACTTTCTATTTCTAGGATTTCTTGTAGCACATAAAGAACATCCTCTTACATATCTTCAAACACTTTCATTCAGTTTAGGCCAATAACAATACCTTTTCAAATTAGCCATCGTCTTGCCTACACCAAAGTGGCTAGTAATAAGAAAAGAATGAGCTTCCCTTATGATGTTGACTCTTTCACCCTATGGAATACACAGCTTGCCAAGATGATACAAAAGCTTATCATGCATATGGTAATCCAATTACTCAACTTGGTTAGAATGACACAAAGTTGCATAAACCTCTTTAAAATATGCATCTAAAGCATATTGTTCAACATAGCTCTCATGCATGATAGAATTATGCTTAAGGATAAATGAAGCACTAACAATAGGCCTAGAAAGAATATCAACAACTTTGTTATAAATGCTTTTTTTATACCTTATAACCAAGTGGAACTATTGTAAAAAACCCATCCATCTGAAGTGCCTTGCTTGTTGCAGTTTCATTTGTGATTGTAAGTATTGCAATGGTTGATGATCTATGTGAATGATAGTTTATTTTCCCAACAAATAATGTTTCCATTTTTTCAAACTTTGCACCAATGCATACAAATCCTTATCACAAGCAAGATAGTTAATCACAACGCCATTAAAAGTTTCATAATGAAAACAAGTGGGCCTACCATGTTGCAACAAGACTGCTCCCATTCTATAATTGCTTGCATTTGTTTGAATCTCAAATGGTTGTCTCAAATTTGGAAATGCAAGAACTGGACTTGAACTAATATTCTCCTTCAATGCATCAAATGCTTTTTGTTGCTTGCCTCCCCATTGGAAAACTTGCTTGATGCTTGTCACTGCATGTAATGGAGCTGCAATTGAAGAGAAGTTAGCAATAAACTTTCTCCAATATCGGGTTTCTCCCAAAAAGATTCTTACCTCTGTCACATTGTTTGGCTTTGGCCAATCCAAAATAACTTTGACCTTGGAAGGATCAATTTTCAGTTTTCCTCCTCCAACAATATGCCCCAAGTAAACAAGTGAGGTCTTTCCAAACTCACATTTAGACATCTTGAAAAATAATTTTTCTTTCTTTAAGACATCCATAACTTGCTTTACATGCATAACACGATCTTCACAAGATTTGCTAAATATTAAAATGTCATCCAAGTAGACAATCACACAATCATCAAGAAAAGGTATTAAAACATCATTCATGACTCTCATGAATGTCGCAGGAGCATTGCAAAGTCCAAATGGCATTACCATCCACTCAAACAAACCTTGCTTTGTTTTGAAAGTTGTCTTCCAAGTGTCTCCTTCAACAATCCTAATCTGATGATATCCACTTCTCAAATCCAATTTAGTAAAATACTTAGCATCTTTCAATTGATCAAGCAAA
>ML785738.1:548656-559850 GCA_009831015.1 Picea engelmannii
TGGCTAATTTGCAAAGGTATTGCTATTGGCCTAAAATGAATGAAAGTGTTTCAAGATATGTAAGAAGATGTTCTTTATGTGCTACAAACAAGCCTAGCAATAGAAAGTTGGGTTTGTATACTCCACTTCAAGTTCCTTCTCGTCCTTGGGAAAGCATTTCCATGGACTTTGTAGGAGGTCTACCTATGTCTAAAAAAATCATGATTATCTTTATGTTGTGGTTGACTGTTTCAACAACATGTGTATTTTGATTCCTTATAAGAAGCAGGTTACAACTGAGAAAATGACACATATGTTCTTTCATCATGTTTGGATACATTTTGGGTTTCCTAAATCCATTATTTATGATCAAGATTCTTGATTTATTGGGAACTTTTGGTCACGTTTATGGGCACTCATGGACACCAAGCTGAAAAACAACACATCGTTTCATCCACAAAATGATTGTCAAACAGAAGTGGTTAATAGGATAGTAGTGCATCTTCTTCGTGGTTATTGCAACAAGCATCATAAGCTTTGGGATGAGCACCTACACTACATTCAACATGCTTACAACCGGGCTAAGCACTCTTCAACTCAAACATCTCCATTTGAAGCATGTTTTGGTTATTTGCCAAAATCTCCTTTAGATTTTATCTTTGGGAAAGACATTTCTATTGATGGTCAATATGACATTGATAGGGAAAATAAGTTCATTGAACAAATTCAGTTGGTGCATCAAATGGTACAAGAATAGTTGGAAAAGAGCCAAGCCAAGTACAAGACAAGACATGACAAGCATCGTGTTGATCACTATTTACAAGTTGGAGATGAAATTTGGATTTACATTAGCAAAGAGGGTCTTAATGGAGAAGGTAAAAAACTAAAACCAATTAGATATGGACCTTTCAATATTCTTGAAAACATTGGTAACAATGCCTTCTGTTTGGATTTTTCTTCGTATATGCAAATGTATGCAGTTGTCAATGTTGATAATTTGAGATTGTATGAGCCTCCTTTGATTGATGATCAAGGAGAACATGTTCAGATTCCTTCTATAGATGATTTCTTGCCAGAATATCTTTCAAAACTGCATGAAGACACAATCATTGATAGGAGGATGAGAACTTTAAAACGAGTGAATGTGGAATACCTTTGAGTTGGTCTTAAAGGAAAAAATCCAACCAAGGCCAAGTGGATTGAGGTTGTAAAGGTGAGAGAATTGTACCCTCATCTCCAGATAGACTGAAATTAGTCTTTTGGAGGTCCAAAAGCTTCCCAATGGGGAGGAGTGATCTAGGGGATCAAAAATATGCTCAAAAATCAAAGTGTTCTGAATTGCTTCAAAACAGACACGTGCGTAGGCCTCATCCTCGTGATCCTAATGAAACTTGAACGGGTTCAAATGGATGTCGTATGAGTGAGATGTCACATTCTTTTCACTTTTCCAAACAAACAAAATTTGCTAACTGTGTAGTCCATACAGTCCATATAGTGCTAATGTGGCAGGTTCAGATGATGAGTTGGTAGGTTGAATGGGTAGGTGATTTGGCATGGTACATGGACCAGTCAAGTGTTGACACGTGTCTCTTGGGTGGAAAGTGGTATGGTGTCACATGGCCCAGTCGTGGGCTGCCACGTGGCACCCCTCCAATGTATTAAAAGTTGGTGGTAGTCCACGGGGGTCGAACCCCTGACCTCAGGGACAAGTGGCATAGTTCTAACGTAGGTCGGGCTACTAGCCTACCTACAGGTGAGTCTTAACCTTATAGTCACCCACTAATATATAAACTTATCGCAATGCTCATTTGGATGCTTGAAGGGTCGAGGCTAGGCCCTAGCCCTTATTACTTACCATGCAACCTTTGCATATAACCTTTGGTGCAGGGAAATGGGTTAACCATTGTGCTAAGCCCGTAAGGTGCGGGGACCCTACCATATGGACATTCCATAGAACCTTTGGCGTGGACCATTCAACCACCATCCGATGGGGGGTCCGAACTCATTGCTGGGACATGGCCATATGGCTCCCATGCGACCAACACCTCCACTGAAAAAGGTTTTAGGCCCCTAACTATTCAACAAGTCACCCCAATTCTTGGAATGGTGCGGTTTGCTAGGTTTTTGGACCAGTAACGTTGAGGGAGCTATGTTAGTCAAACAGAGATGCAAATTGGAGAACCAGAGACAACAAGATTGAAGGGGAAATTTTCCAGGAGGATATCTTCTTCATTTTTTGGCCAAATCAGGTGCAGAAAGATCCTAGCTAGGTGTTCAAAATAAAAAAAATATGTATGCAGATAGATGGAGGGTAGAACACATCTTTGAGGTTAGAGATCTCATCTTTCTTGGATTGCAGTTGTATAGACCATCATCACTAAAGAAGAGTGGTGTAGAGAAGCTTAAGCCCTGCTTTTACTAGCCCTATAGAGTGATCAGGAGAGTTGGGGAGGTAGCATATGAGTTGGAGGTACCTAAGGGAAGAAAGATCCACAATACCTTCCATGTATCATGCCTCAAGAAGGCATTGGGACAATAGGTCACCACATCGACAGATCTTCCTCCACTAGATGAGGAGGGACAAATAGTTCTATCTCCCAAGAGAATTGTTGATGTCAATGAATGGATACTAAGGAGTAGGTTCATTCGAGAGTAATTGGTTGTATGGAGAGGATTACCCGCAGAAGATGCTACCTGGGAAGTGGTGCATATCATGTAGCACCCTGATCTGGAATTTCTTGAGGATAAGCAATCTTGGGAAGGGAGGAATGTGATGTCCTCTTCCAATTGACTATGACGAAAGATGGCTCAATAGCCTATATGACTCATGCAGTCCATAGTCAACAAGGAAAAAAGGGGAGTCAAGGAGGTTTATTTGGTGTCACTAGGTAAAAAGAATGACAAATCCTAAAAGTGACATTAAATAAAATAAACAATTATATTTAATGGAATTGGAGGGAAAATAAAAAGAAAATTTGATATGGTCAAAATGGGGGAAATATGTAGAAGGTCCAAAAGGATAAATAAAGGAATAACCCTTCTTGTTGGAGTATGATTTGATATCTTATTGAGTTCTCTCATAGATAACATTTTTGTTGGGGTTTTGGGAAAAACCCTTCCACTGCATGTTTAGTTTTGGTGGTGCAATATCCGCCCTAGCTAGACAAGAGGAGGATTCATCCAGAGTTCTCCTTGGATTTCATTAGGTGATTGATTTCATATTGGAGGGAGTTGGGAAGCATATTGTCTTGTGCAAGGTGTTTGAGACAATTTCCAGGAAGAGGTTGAGATTCAGATCCATAGGTGCCAGGAGGGTTTCAACATATGTGAAAAGGGGCATCCCCACAGGTTGAGCACGACTTGTCCTACGAGGCCCCGTTAGACGCCCCATAATCATCCTGAGAGGACCTCTGTGAATTGGGGTTTGCAACCATCTATCAGACCGAGTTTTTGAGGAGCTCAGTAGGGGGTTGATTGCAGACCAATGTTGCTAGATTAGAGTAGAGTAAGGCTTGGTGAGTCTTGGATCAGTGGACACCATAGGTTGGTATCATTCCATGTTTTTATTGTGTGTTTATGTAGTAGATCATGTAGCTACCTGATAAACATTAGATTTTTGTGCTCAGTAGTATTTTGCAGTTGTTATTACAACCAGTAGACATCATTGTACTGATTTTGAGAGTTTTTGATCCATAATAAGATGCCATGATTATCTACTGCATTTTTGTGTGATGAATGTATACTGCATGTTTGACAATATTCATCATTGAGAAAACTATCTATAAGAAGTTAACAACACATTCATATAAGACGAAATGACAAATTTTGGGCAGAAATATATAAATTTCCCTACTAGCCTAGTTGGGAACATTACATAATTTTATTATATTTTTTCACATAGTAAGATCTTAGAGATAATTAGGCCATAACCCTTAACCCCTATGAACCTTAAAACCCATCTCCTATAACCACTAACTCCTACAAATTGTAACCCCTATAATATCTTAACCTTATAACCTTATCACAATAATCATTCACTCCTAACCCCAAACTTATATCATATATGTCCTAACCCATATGACTATTTTACTCTTATAACACAATATACTCAATCCCTATAAGATATTAACCATGACACATATAAACCTATAACCTTTAGGCCTCAAACCTTAACACTCCAAACACATAACCCTTATAACCAAATCCACTATTATTTATAACCCATAAGCATTATAATCCCTAACACTTAATCTGTATTACCCATATCCATTATATCCCCTTACCAGTAACCCATATTAACCCTTAGTATAACCCTAAATCATTATAAAACATAACCCTTATGATCATGAAGCCATAACCCCCAATACTTATATTGTTTGACTCTAATCCCTAACAACTAACACTTATAACCCCAACCCCTAATACACATATAACCTTCACCCATATAACATATTATCCTTAGCATGTTTAATCCCTCAATCCATGGCACTATAACTATTAACCACTATAATCTCATGCACCTAACCTCTATAATCACTAATATCTAACCCATTTAACTTTTATCACTCTCTACCACTATGACCCTTAAGATAAGTAATAATCATTTTAACCCTAAATGCCTATAAATGTTAACCTTATCGCCCTTTAAATCTATGACCCATATAAAACTTGGTCCCTATAACCATTAAGGCTTGTAAGCTTTAATATTGATAAACCCCAACCTATATATGTCATAACACTTATAACTATAAATCCCCATATCTGTCAATCCTATATTATCACATAATCCATTTAACCCCCATAACACATAATACTTAATCTCTAAATTATATAAGCCCTAATCGTTATAATCACTAATTCTTATAATCATTATCATCCATAAACTTTGATAGAACTCCTATAATGCATGAGTCTTTATACCCTCTAATTCATAACACCTATAATTATTAACACCTAACCTCTTTAACACATATCACACCTAACCTCTATAACCCCTAATATAAACCTTAACTTTTATAACCTTTATCCATTATAATTCATAACACCTCTCTCCTATAACCCCATACCCATACTGCTTATAATCCCCAAGTATTAAATTATATAATACACATAGCCTCTTTACTCTTATAACACATTTTTCCTGATCCTTTAAGTTATCACCTATAACTCCTAACACATGAAACTCTAAACTTTGTAACTATTATAAACCTCAAATTTTATGACCACGCACATTTAACTCTAATAAACCTTAATTGTTAACTCTAATAACCCTTAATAAAATCTTGAACCTTATAACTCTCAATCCTTAACACCTATAACCCTAGCGCTTAAGTCATATAACTCATAATCCTTTTAGTTCTTGCTAACATAAGCCCTTTCTCCTAACCCCTATAATCTTGAACCCTTATAACACCACATCCATATAACACCTAACCCTCAAACATTGACCCCTTACACCTATAATTTCTAATCGAAACCACTCACCCCTATAACCACTTACACTCTTAACCCTTATATCATTTAACTATTAACAACAAATACCCCCTATAACTCCTCACACTCATAATCCCTAACTCTTCTAACTAGTATCACTCTTAACCCATGTAACCACAAAACCTTGTCGCCTTTAAAATTTATAGCATTTAACCTTAATAATCCTTATATACTCTAACACCTCATCCTAATAATTAATTTACCCCCTAACCATTATAATCCCTTAATCCAAAATGCATATAACTCCTATATCCCTAAGCCATTTATCTATAACCCATAAACACTAATATGTATAACCATTAACCCTTGCCACCTATAACCCTAGTCCCTAAGCCTTATAAGTAAATACATATAACCCATGTAAATGTTACCCTCATAACCTCTAAATTCTAACACCTATGACCTCTTACTAACGCCTTGCAACTCTTAAATATCATAAAACATGACACTTATAACCCCTATCAACCCTATCCTATACAACTCTTATAACCTACTACCCATAACCCTTATAATGATTATCACCCTTACCCCATAACCTATATAATGATTATGACCCTTACCCATAATCAGTATAAGAATAGTTAACCCTGACACATAAATCCCAACTTTGACAATGTTAGCACTCGGTAATTCCTTTGGGCTGCATCAAAGAAATGCCATGGTAACCTCAAACCAACTTTAGGTTGAATTTTAACCCTTCCAACCAGAGAGGGCTCTCTCAAACATGTAAAGATTGAAAATACTCAAAAATATTTGGCAATGAGCACACAGAGGTCAGATTCTGCGATAGGACATGTTTCGTTTTAGTTTTTAAAAGGGTTGGTAGGACAAACAAGAGAAAAGGAAACATTGGGCAATGGGGTCAAATCCTGAGATGTATTATGAATATTAACACAACTAATGTACTCCTGAGGGAACAAAGGCAAAGTAAGCATATCCTTCAACAATAAATAGTATTCAGATGATGGAAAGAAAGAAAAGAGAAAATCCCATTACAAATGAGAGCATCAAACAAAGATGAATTCTCAATTGTAACTTTAGAAGAAATAACATCAGGCTGACTACAGTGAATAAAGCACTTAACAAAGAGTGAATTATGGACCTGTAATCATTAAACATGACAACTGCATTTACCATATGAAAGGAGCATCTATCAAGGATGAATTTGTTAAAATATTGTGTAACTGCAAAGAATATTCTTATCCCCTTTTGTGGATAAAGAAAAAATATATTTATTATTGATTAGATCAATCCCCTTTTGTGGATTGATCATGTCGACCATTGTAATTGACCAAATCCCCTTTTGCAGATTGGTTAAACCCCAATTGTAATAGGCTAAATAAGAAGTCGGCCCTACCAGTGAAGAGACACTTCCACATGTGCTAGAATTGTATAAATAAGAGAGGCCAACGCCTCATTTGAACACACACTCAGTTCACTCATCTTTTGGCCAAGTTTTGAAGGAAGTTGCAGTTGTCGGTTACCGAAAGAAGGAAGAGAGAGAGGTGTGTTGCTCAATGTTGGATATTCTCTATTGTCTGGTTCATTATCTTGGCATTGTATTGGCTATCTATATTAAGGAAGTTTTGCTAGGTTTTCTTCCCCTTGAGGGTTTCCCAGGATAAATGCTCGTTTACTCTTGTGATTGTGTTTCTCTCAGTGATCCTATCTATGCTATTGTTATCTAGCAAATTGAAAGTAACCTAATAATAGCAGAAACTTTAACATCGTATCAGAGCTAAGCTGAAGAGAGCATCTTTCACAGGAAAAATAAAAATGTCACTGTTGTCATACATGAAAATTAGGGCTTTTATTGAAGAAGGTTTTCAGCCCCAAATCCATCTAGAAAGGTGCGCCTAACCTCAAGGAACATTTTGGCATCTTCAGCGCGCATTTTCAGTGGCTAGATCTCCCAGAAAGTGAAACCCTAGTTTTCACAAAGTACCAAAAGTACCAGAAAACCAGAGTACCAGAGTACCAGAAAACTAGAAGCACTAGTCCAGAAATACGCAAATCAAGTTTGAAGGGGTAAAATTTGGATTTTTAGAAATATGACTATACCAGCATACTCGCCTTAGTCCAACACATCTTTTGGTGAGTTCATTTTTTAGATCCAAGAAATTTGATTTTTTTATTATTTCTATAGCCCGAAGGGCTAGGGTTTCTACTGCAAGAAACAATGGCTACCAGCATGAGGGTAGAAGACAGGCTGGAAGGATCTAGAAACTTCAGATCTTGGAAGTATAGGTTGCATCTGATTCTAGACGAGAATGATCTCCTAGAACATGTTACAATAGGTGTACCAGAACCAAATGAAGAAAAGAAAAACACCAAGCATAAGAAGAATGAAAAGAAAGAAAAGAGAATCGTGTCAGATTTCGTAAAGGATCACTTGATCCCTCATATATCTGAACTATAGACATCAAGGCAAATGTATGAAGCACTCAACAGGTTATATGAAAGCAAAGACATCAGCCAGAATCTTACCTTAGGAAATCAGCTTCGCAATATGAAGATGGAAAACTCAGAATCTATCACATCCTACCTTATGAGAGTTTCTCAGATCAGAGATCAGCTTGCAGCTATTGGAGATGTCATTAGTGACAAGGAGCTTGTAACCACAACCCTAAATGGGTTTCCAACATTTTGGATTCCTTTTGTACAAGGAGTGTGTAGAAGAAGCAAGTTACCCAAGTTTGATAAGTTATGGGCAGATTGCACACACGAAGAATCTAGACTTGCAGACCAACAAAAGAGATTAATTGTTGACGAAGAGGAAGCTCTTACACTTCAAAAGAACAAAAGAAGTTCCTTCAGAAGGAACAATAAAGAAGCTAACTCCATAAGAGTTCCAAACAAGAAAAAAGATGTTTCAAAGATCAGATGCTACAACTGTCAAAAGTTGGGACACTTTTCTTATCACTGTCCTCAAGGAAAATGGAAAAGAAAGCATGAAGCACATGTGGCAGAGGAAGAGGAATCTCCTCCCTCAAAGAAAGCTTTAGCAAAAATTAAGGATTATGCACTATAAGTTGAAGATAGTTGATTTGAAGAAATATAGCAAATGGTGGAGTCTGTGGAGCCTCCCCACACAAAAACAAAAGATAAGTATTCATGTTTATTTTTAGTATCTTGTTTACTTCAATACTTTATCATTACAAGTTAGTTTTTTTTTAGAATGTTAATTAACCTCGTTTATTTCAGTGTCTATGCAGACTTATGAAGGAAGTATCAAAGAAGAGGATGAAGAAAGAGATAACATATTTATTTCATGTATGATCACTCATGAGAGTGACAAAGAAAGCATACTGTAAGTAAGTTTACAAGTCTCATAAGAAAGAACTTATGCCGTGAATTGCAGAAGTTAGACAACACGATAAGGACGTATGATATGGTGACAGTCAGTGAAGACCAGATACTATTCGATATCATATAGGAGCAGGAGGCTCCTAAAGATGTAGAACAAAAACATTCAAGATGAAGACAAATATGGATACTCAGATATAGTAGATGAGATGCACGTAACTACAGGTTGCTCCAGTACCGTTCTTATAGATGCAGAGGGAGCAGGTTGATCCAGTATGAAGATAGAAAGAAAGAAATATTTGAACTCAAGAATGCACCCAGGATATTACAGAAGAAAACTTCAAGGATGATGACTAGAAGCTATTAGCTTAGTGCAAGAGGGATCCATGTCTCCGAGTTCAAAATGGAGGATCATGATTTGGTGCAGTTAGAAAAGCAGATGGATGGTGCCCAGATATTTTGATCAAGATGAAAGCTATCTAGTAGATGGATGGTGCCCAACAGATGGTTAGCATGGTATTATACCATTGAAAGATTTTGGACCATAAGGGATTCTTTTAGATCCCATAGCTAGACCTTCGTAGATAAGGAATGAGCAATCCCACAGGTAGACCTTCATAAAGAAGGAAGAGACCTTCGTAGAGAAGGGGAATGAGAAATTTTCCAAGGTTGGCCTCTGTCCAAGAGTTGAGTTTTGGATACTCTAGGGACATGCTAGAATACCCTCGTAGAGAGGGGTGTGACCACCCTCGTAGAGAGGAATGTGGATGTTTCTCCAAGGGGCAGTGGGAAAATACTCTCCTCTAGCCAAGGATTGAGTAGCCTAGAACAAAAACCTTGACCATGTGGAATGCTTAGTTGGCTATTGAGGTTTGTGTTGTGATCCTACGCAGATCATGAAAATGGAGTCTAGTCTTGCTCAGGCTAGTATCTTAGCTTCTCTAGTTCATGTGGGATGACTAGGAGTGAAGCTATGGTAGTAGTCCTCCCCAGTGGATGGGTGAGATAGATGACTACAAGAGAAGGGAGAACATAAAAGGAATGGAAAAACTCATAGGACATCTTCTGTGTGAAGATAAGAAAGAGTATCATCTGCGCGAAGATAAAGAGAACAAAACTTCTGATGATTTATAGATATGCCAGTCAGTGATCATGATGCCAGATGACCAAGTGGAAGATATTGATGCCTCCTGTTAACTAGTCGATGATGCTATCCAATTGATGATGTTGCCCAGTTGAAGATGTTGCCCAGTTGATGATGCTATCCAGTGGATGCCACTACCTAGTTGATGTTGACATCTGCTGACCTGTCAAAAGATAAAGAATATCCTTCTTGTTAAGAGGGAGTGTTAAAATATTGTGTAAATGCAAAGAATATTCTTATCCCCTTTTGTGGATAAAGATAAAATATATTTATTATTGATTAGATCAATCCGCTTTTTTGGATTGATCATGTCATCCATTGTAATTGACCAAATCCCCTTTTGTGGATTGGTCAAACCCTAATTGTAATAGGCTAAATAAGAAGTTGCCCCAAGTATATATTAAAGAGGCCCCAAAATATATTAAAGGTGGTTATAACCACCCAAAAGAAGAATTCAGCCCTGCCAGTGAAGAGACACTTCCACACGTGCCAGAATTGTAAAAATAAGAGAGGCCAACGCCTCATTTGAATACACACTCAGCTCACTCATATAGTGCACAAGTTTTGAAGGAAGCTACAGTTGTCAATTGCCAGAAGAAGGAAGAGAGAGAGGCGTGTTGCTCAGTGTTGGACATTCTCTATTGTCTGGTTCATTATCTTGGCATTGTATTGGCTATCTATATTAAGGAAGTTTTGATGGGTTTTCTTCCCCTTGAGGTTTTCCCAGGATAAATTCTTGTGTACTCTTGTGATTGTGTTTCTCTTAGTGATCCTGTTTATGCTATTGTTATCTAGTAAATTGAAAGTAACCTAATAATAGCAGAAAATTTAACAGAATTCCAGTCATGTACTCTTAGCTATGCTCAAAAGAAAGAACATAAATGAAATGAATGTGAACTAGAGGAAAACACACTAAAGAATACACTGTGATGATTCTCGGCTATCAGAGAGCATTGTACTCCTATATTAATTCATAAGTACATTTTGAGAAATTTACACACAGTCCCTTCAACTTCCTGGCTGAAAGTCCCCCCCTCTCTACTCTTGTACAATGAAATATATAGCTTAAAGGTCCTTTTCATCTCACAATTTCGAACTCCAACCCCTTTCCGAAAATATAAATAGTTTTTAGTATACCTAGGGAGGTAATATGGGGTACCTAGGGAGGTACCCAATGGGAATGTAGTTATGTGTTATTAGTGGAAGTCATTTAATATATGGGAATGTGGTCATTCAATGTAAGGTGGACTAGGTCCACTATATTAATAAAGG
>ML785738.1:563402-609772 GCA_009831015.1 Picea engelmannii
GAAAACATTTTAAAATCTGTGTGGAAAGATATCACAAGGACAAGATGCTTTGGAAAAATTAATACAAATTAGCATGTGATAACAGACAACCCCTAACACAACTGCTAACCCCAACCCCCAACATTGAACTGGTGTATCTCCTATAAACCACAATGCCATTAAATCTAAACATTTATAACCCTAAACCTTGCAACCTCAATTAATTTTAACCTCTAGATTTTCTAACCCTTATAATCGATAACCCCTAAACCATAACCACTATAAACTTGATATTCTCTAACTCATGTGACACATATAACCCTTATTACCCTAAATCCTCATAACCCTCATAACCCTTATAACAAGTAACCCTTATAATATATATGACCCCTAATCCTTAACCTGCATACTCTCTTACTTGTAAATGTTTAGCCACCAATTGTAATAACCATTATAACCTTAATTACAGCTATAAAACCAATATAACTCTCCTAATAACCATTAATATTTATAAACCATATAACATGTAGCCTATTTAACCCCTATATGAACTAGCCCTAATAAATTATAATTTACAACCCCTATAGTTCACAATACAACATATAACCCTTATAAACCCTAAAATACATATGTGTTTGTCATTTTAGTAGCATTGATCTACAAGACTATAGGCTTCTTATCCCTCATGTGATTATTTCTTAGTACTTACACATTTTTGACTTATTCTTTGACTACTTTTGTTAAGAGTGGTCCCTTTTTCTATCACAACCGTAGGGATTCAACACAATAAAATGTAGTCATAGGCACTTTTGATCCTGGTAACCACATTAATTAGTGCCATTCTAATACTACTTGAATGATTGCATGAGAACATTCTTTGTTCTGTCTCATGTACACTACACTACATATGAATAAAACAGTTGTTGAATCACAAATGGAGCAACCTCCCTTATTCCTACTTTCAAATGTTGTGAACAGTGCAAGAAAGGCCCACAACTTACAAGGAAACAAGAAGACTAATAAGCACATATAGAATGCACTTTTCCAAAGAGATTAATAGTTTCAAGCTTATAGGCTTCCTTTATACTTATATTCAAAGTGTTTCATCATTTGACGTATAAAATCTACCTAAAAAACTAATTGATTTTCCACAACAAATTAGCGGACTCTCAAGATAGTATTTTGGTGCAAGTATCAACTTACTTTGTTTTAACCGACCTACTTAACAACATTGGAATCAATATTGGAACATAATAACCTACAAAAGACACAATGGTCCAAAAATAGCCATACATGTACAATTTTCTCCCCTTGCAAATAATATTCGAAAATAAAACACTACTACATATGGTGTTGAAGTCCAACGGGGAGTTCAAATGCTATAGAGAAAATCAACCTTACCATCAGATATTACTCACTAATTCTCAAAATTTTGTTATATTTTTTTCTTTGTTCTCATATGCTTATCGAACTTACGATGCGGTCCATTATTTGTCAGAGTTCCGACTCATATTCGATGGTTTACAATAAAACAACCTTTTCCACAACCCATTGTATTGGATAAACTGCCTATATTCAGAAAAGATCGTTGATGCTTCCACGCTTACATCACCATCATGATCCACCATTGCCCCATGGACTAGAACCTTGGCACCTACGTGGAAAATCCACGTTAGCAAAGAATTCTTCTCATGGGGGTGTTCAACACCTTGGGCCTTGATTGTGCCAGCTAGGGGGGTTACAAATATCCATTGTGGGATTATTATGCCTACGTTGTCTCAATATGTCAATTATGCCAGCTAGTGGGGGCTAAGAATGCCCAACTTATTATGCCCATGTTGTCTCAAGATGTCAATTAAACATGAGTGGACGAGAAATATTGGAAAGTATAAGGATTAATATTCGTTGAACATAGTGAATATTAAAAGTTTTCATGGTGTGGGCAGGTTGGACAGTACCTTAATCAAATCAATTGTGCCACCATATAGGCTATGAGAGAATTTGAATTTAGATGTTAGTTAATGTGACTAGTGAATTCCTATATTGATGGCCACTCCTGACCGATACTTCCATGTCCCAAAGTTACCCCTTTGTATAATGAAGGGACACTAGTCCATGACATTATAAGTAGTCCATTGAGTGGTTAAGTCAATATAATCTGAGTGCCCCACAAGTCTTTTAGGACACTGAATCCATTTATGCATTCATAAATTCAAGTTAAACAACATAAAATTGTGATTTCACTCAGATTTAGATGACCAAATTTCGGTTAAAAATGCCAATTAAATGTAGAATGTTTAGATCATGCCACTATGGGGGAAACTTGGGAAGGATTTAGGTGGTTGATTCAGAGGTCACAATACTGCACCTATATGCAGATGGTTCCACCATTCAAGAATAATCATGCCGCATGAACGTTGAAAGTCTAGGAGGCCCCAAACATAGAAAGAGGGAGTCTCCAACATAAGTGGGAGGACCAAAGTAAAATGAGCACATATTGATGAGAGGAATCAATGATGCCAAAACTTCCAAGGGAATGTGTAATACCCAAAGGACGTGCCCCAGTTATATTATGAATTGTAATCATGTTTTGTAGGCTGGTGAGCCGAGTGTTGATAAGTTGGTGGGCTTATGTTCTTATTAGGTCGGAGAGCCTAAGTGTTAAAGGTGAGGAGCCTGTTTTTGTATATGTAATTATGTAGAACATTAATAAATATTAAACATCACTGCGTGCAGACCAACCACAAAGAAAGAGTGATGGGGGACTAAGCTTCCACATGGTGGGTAAGGAAAAAGGGGCTGAAAGGTTGGAAAAAGGGGCTAATCTTAGGGGCTTAAGTCCTTGAGAATAATATTTTATTATTATTCCATAGCTATGTAAAAGGTATAATTTTATCCTAAGTTTTTGGAAAAGGGAGCGCATGCAACTTCATGGGTGACATGTGTCGACCCAGGCACATGAAATTTAATCCAAGAATTGAACCGTGATGGGGGTCCATCCTCCATTCTTGCATCTGTTGTCTGAATTGTATGGTCTCTACGTCTGATCTCTACATACCTCACACAGCTCTGAAACTCGAAACGGTGAGGCCAACCTGTGATGTTTTCCTGAGAAGCCGACGCATCCTCCGTCTGAACCATTAGAATCCGTGTTCGACCTTTGTGTTGATTCCTTGTCACGCAGCTCTAAAAACCAGTGGCAAACCCGTGGACTGAGCCGTGTCTCCTGTGTGTCCTGTGAACACAGCTTATCCTCCCTTGTAGAGTCGAGTACGTACCTGAACCATTCTTGGGTTGTAGCCTTCTGTTTTTCCTGAGTGGTGTTGACTAGTTACCGTTGTTGTCACCTGTACCTTGCTGAAACTGAGTCAAAATTGGTTGAAGAACTGGGTTGGCAGGCCCATGGTTGAAGAGTTAGGTTGTCAGGCCTGTGAGAAGCTCTCTCCAGGTGAGAGAGTCTGCTAGGAAGTGGTTTTCTCACAGAGAGAGTCCAACACCAGCTACGGATCTCTAAGAATTCCTTATCTGACTTGTTGTTGAGACCCATAGAGGGAGGTGAAGCACCGATGGACTGTGCTTGTGAAGGTGTATACTCTCGGGTGGAACAGGAATGTGGGGAATGAGAGTCTGTGAGTAGTGGGAATAAGAAGGCTCTTAGAGAGAATCCTTCTGGTTGCACCGTGTAGTTTTCGTGTAACCTTAGCCTAGTCTAGGATTCCCTTTCCTTGGGTGGAGCTTAGTCCCAGCTTGGGGGTGACCCATTGTTGAGCATAATGAGAAGCGTGGTCTAAGGCTAGGAGGTTCGTGGAAGGTCTTCACGTAGTTGGTGGAGTTACTACAGTTTCAAAGATAAGTATCAATATGTGTTTAATTTCAAATAAAATGCATATCTGTGATGCTTGTAATATTATCATGTATTCTGTTGCAATCATATTTATTGTTAATTCTATTTAATTCTATATGATGGCAATGAATCTATGTTAAATGTGTTAATTTGATTTAATATGCATATTATATATATATATATATATATATATATATATATATATATATGTATGTATGTATATATGTATGTATGGGAATGTTCTGCATAGTAGCGTTGCTCGACAGTGGGGGTTGATGGCCGGGGACATTACAATATGGTATCAGAGCCATGGTTTCAACGCTGGGCCTGGATGGGTCGGATAAGTGGTCTTTGGACCCAAAGTTTTGAGGGGAAATGGTGTTCGGATGGAACCATTTTCAAACCTTAGAATGTTTCTGAGTGTCAAGGGGTTACTTGGCCGTCTTACAAAGATCAGGAGAAATAGCGGTAGAATAAAACCGTAGTCGGCATGGCATTTGACCACAGAGAGAGAGTGCTCAACACTTAGGGTGTTGGAGCTGTAGGATCTGTTCGGAAGGAGAGGAAAAACCTTTATGAACATTAGATCCAGAGAAGGTGCAGGAAGGTTATCCTGGAAGCCTTTTGGAGTTCGGCAATCGGGAGAAGTGGAATGTGCTGAGGCACAAACTTCTGAAGGAGATCTACACTGTAGATAGTAGGAAAAGAGACTGACTATTAGATTTATGTCCAGGAAGGCAAAGGAAAGTCACTTTAGAGGATTTCAAGTGTGGAGTGTGACAAACTCCCGAAGTCCCGAAGGCCAAAGTAGATCGCAATCGTCCATTGCGAAGGACACGTGTCAAGAGATTGTGTACTTTGGGTGGAAGTAATTCAACAGGAGGCAAGTGTTGTGAGTTTGAAACTCCTGAAGCTCGAAGTGTCGAAGTGTTGAAGTTGCTCATAACTATTGATCATGAAGGAGGACATGTGTTGGTAGATCATGAACTCTGGGAGAAAGTGCTCCAGGAAAAAATGAGCGTAGAGGAGTTGAAACTCTTGAAGCTCGAAGAGCCGAAGTGGTCAATCATGATGACATCACCTGGAGGTGACATGGACACATGAGATGTGTGCCATGTGTCAGTGGGTTTGGAACCCGTGGAAGATTGAAATGGCATTTCGAACGTGACGAGTGTCACCCATTTGAATGGGCCACGTATCAGTTGCTAATATTCTACCATGGCATCCTGTGTGAGAAGGGTTAGTGGGGCCCAAGGTTACGTAACGTAGTTAAAGGTCAGAGGACCCATAGTGGCATTGATCACAATACATCAAGATCAATGTCCAGAAGGCATTACGGGGACCCAAGTTGCACAGAATCTAATTCTCCAAGGCGACCCACAATCCAAATCACAGTTTCATCGAGGGATTACGTGTCATCGTCAGAAGAATTGCAGGATGAAAGGCGGGTTACTCCAAACCATTGTTGCATTCCCTCGCAATTGGGAAAACATTAAGTGATGTAACATAATAACGTCACCTAAGGTGACATGGGAGTGTTTAGAGAATAACAATTTGGATGTGTGGATGCAAGATCCTCTAGAGTCCCGAAGTCCTGAAACTCAGATGCTTGAGGTTCCACAGTGAGTGTTAGACATTAGATGTTGGGTAGATGTGAACCGTTGATCCACCCTACTTCGTGAGTTCATTAATTCATAACTTGGAGAGTCTATTGTGATGTATTAGGAAGATTTCAGAACTCGAAGTCCTGATTAAATGCCTATCGATCTAGTGCTTGGTCACAACCCATGGTCGCATGGGTTGGGGCTAAGAGAAAAGGGTTGAGGCCTGAAATTGTTACAGAGCCGAGCAGAGCTCGAAAAATTCATGAAATCTGAACTTTTTCTTGAATCATATTTTCTTATGAATGTTGTGGGATTTGTTAAGGAATGATGGCCTGACAAATTTTGGTTGTCTGTACATTGTGTTTGTAGAAGTTTAACGAGTGCCAGAACCGAATAGAGTTGACACTGAGTGCAAATAAATGGAGGAGCACATAATGCTTCCAATTAAGAGAATGAAGATAAAGGGATGGATGTTCATTTGGGATTTGAAGGGTCGAACTCCAATCGGCATGGAGAAGAGATAGATAAGGAAGGGCATATGATGAAAATCATTGAAATATTGTATAAAGATGCCCAAACTCACCAAGCAAATAGAAGAAAGCTCATGAAATCTAAGGAACAACATGGGGAATTCAACTTAAAGTTGATGAAGAGTCTGGAGAGAATAGAAAATAAGTTGGACAAGGAGAGAGACTCGAGCAAAACAAGGAGTCACCAGACTTCTGAGGGAATAAGATCAAGGAGTGTTGGTAGACACCATCATCACTTCCAAGGTCACTCCAAGAGGAGGACACATAGTAGTTAAAGCCCATCTCCTACCAGAAAGAACAGGATATCTGGAGTGGATGAACTAAAGGGAGAAATGAACAACATTAAGCCTCCTACGTTTGATGGATAACATAAGAAGGATGAAGATGTTGGAACGTGGTTACTTGGCATGAGGAAATATTTCCAACTGCCATGTGGATGAAAGTTAGGGATCCCTAAAAAAAAACACTTTCAACCCTTTTTCTCTTGTTTTGTAACAGGATTTTGTCAAAAAAATCCACATCCACCTTTAAACAGTTACATAATCCAAATTTTGCACGTGCACTTCCTTCAATCCAATTTCCATGTGACCATGGCTCCTCGAAACCATGGACTTATCAATTCTTTAGCACCTTCCTCTACCACTTTTCTCCTTATTCTCTACACAGGACCTCGTTCAAACATAATGTATGAGGGATTATTCACTTATAGGCCCTTCACACCTCTAAACAACCCCTTTACCTTATCATGAGACCGACGCGTGGACCAAGTCCCGCCAGACTGTGGCCTTCATCTATTCTCCCTCTTCAAATCTCTGATTTCTCCTGGAGTTAAGCTTCGTTGAAGCCCTTCCAACGAATCTACTAGTAGATTAGAGGATCAAGATTTGATCTCTTGTCAACTGGACAATCTCGTCCCATATGGAGGCTTCAACGAGATCAACGGTCACGACTTAATCCAAAGTTGATATGGATGATCCTTACACACTTCGAAATTTCAGAACTTCAGGCTTAGAGGTTCTACCTTTATCATACCATGTTTCCTCCGAATGTCTAACTAGTGAACTCCCAGACTCTCGTAAACAACCACTCATCGAGGGGGTGTGCTACGTGGAAAAAAAATACGAAGATGACATGTGGCCCATTCTATGAGTGACACATGTCAAGTTATAACTAGCATGAATGGTCTTCAAAAAGCATGGAATATGATGACACGTGGAAAGCATTAAGTGTGTCCATGTCACCCTAGGTGATGTAAGTAGGCCACGTCACTCCAACTCTTCGTGACTTCAGAACTCCAGACTTTGGAGGATTTCACATCAACACATTACAAAGCTTCTGAACGCTGAACTTTTGAACAAGTTTTCCCCAGAGCTTTGGAACTTCGTTACTTCGAAACTTTGGGCTTGAAGAGATCCACTAACTTAAAACCTTATTTCTCTCGAATGTCAAACTCCCAGAGAGGCTCCCTGGAGCTTCACACTTCGAATGTATTTACAACTTTGCACCTAAAAAATCCCTAATGTTGAATTTCTAAATTGTCAGGGTCTTCTTAGCACTACGCGCCAGGGGTGCTACGTGTCAAAGTATGGAGATGAAATGTGGCCCAATAGACAAGAGACACATGTAGAGTTTCAATTGGAACATAATTTATGTAAAAGGCATGAATCA
Organism: Picea engelmannii; assembly: GCA_009831015.1. NCBI lineage: Eukaryota > Viridiplantae > Streptophyta > Pinopsida > Pinales > Pinaceae > Picea > Picea engelmannii. The sequence continues at coordinate 571,028 of ML785738.1, forward strand.
AGTTGACACGTGACACACATAAGTGGGTGAATGTCACCCTAGGTGACCTCATCATGCCACGCCACTTTGATGCTCTAGGACTTCGGTACTCTAGGATTTAGAGGTTTCTTCTACAACTTTCATCAAAACTCTCGAACAAGCATTCTCCAGAGCTTTGATTCTTTGGGCTTCAGGAGACTTCTCCACTCTACACCAAAAATCTCCCAAACGTCGAATTCTCGAATACTTGCTAATTTGTGGACACATGTCCAAAAACACGAACGGTCATTGTTTGCTCTGAAGTTCAGGACTTGGAGATATTTTCTTCCTGGTAGCTTAAGGACTCGCTTCTCCCAGAGTGTTGAACCTCTAAACTATCGTGATATCTATGGCTCATGCTTGCTCGTTCACAGATCTGATGGTTGGGAACTGATCTTCTCCCCTGTGCCTCACCTCTTGATTTGTGCTTGATCCAACGATTGAGATCTCTCCTTGGAAAAATCCAAGGGTCAAGTACTCCTCCCTATGATCTACAACGTAGATTCACTATGGGACTTTAGAGATTTGGGGATTTTACCTCCTTTTCATCAAAGACTTAACATTTTTTGAAGCAATGAAGTCTGAAGGAGTCTGATGCTTAACGACCTCGTACCTTCTCCAGATCCGATGACTATGAAGGATGTTTCTTCTCTCGAACAAATCCAATGGTCCAAAACTGAACTTGATCTGATGGTGGATATCATTCCTGAATTCGAAAGAGATGATCATGATCCTTTAATCCCTTACTAAGGATCTCTGACACTCTAGCTTCTGCATGAACTTTTCAATGCCATTCCTCCTGAGATTTTTGACTTCAAGGTCATAGATCGATCTCAACCACGAGACTCTCACCAACAGACTTGGCCCATATCAGACCAGTGTTTCAACCAAAATCTCTGATACCAATTTGTAACATACCCAACCACCCACAGGCTGGCCACACTACTCCAAAAAATCGCTTCTGGACAGATCTCGAATTCTAGCAACATTTAATCTGAAATCAAGCATGAAAGAACCACATGCATTAAACAAGATCCATGCTACAACATAAAAGAGATAAACAACATGCCATGCACAACAAATAACCAACAGAAATGCACATTATAAATACACATCTCAAAGATAATTAAATGCGCAGCGGAAATAAACATTACATAGAAAACACATAGAGCACTTATCTTTGCAAGTAAATGTTCATCGACTAGATGCAGACCAAGGATGTTCCTCCCAGCCATATATATTGTTGTTCTTTTACTCTGAACAATAGGACACCCCCGATCCACGGCTATATATCCACAAGGACAGGTCTTAGGCCAAATCTAAAAACACACAATAGTTGACTAACTATCTCCCAGGTTTCCCAACCACACAACAAATCCTAATTTCTAGCTCTCTTTCCCCTTCATCCTGCACAACCAAAAGAAATGAACAACTTTCTCTACCATGTAGTCCCTGAGTTTGTTCCATTTCTCTCAGGGTTCTAGTGCTACTAGTAAGGAAATATCCCTACTGGAAACTCCAAGGATTCTCAGTTGTGGATAGTTCTATCCAAACTTCCATCAAGATCATGAACACAAGCATCCATTCCCTCTTGGAATGATCAGTAAAATATTACAACCATTCAAAAATGGCTCTCATCTTCCTACCATTTGTTTCCATCCTCATCCCAAAATCACATGAACTAGTAATAGTGAGTGAAGTGGAAGAAGAACAAGGGAGCAAGGGGAAGAGCGCCCAACCAGAGGAAGAGCACCCAACCAGGGGAAAAGCGACCCCCAACTTCACCCAAATCCACCCTCATGCATCCATTCATATCCATGCTCAGACCAAGAGCACACGAATTTGGCAAGAATGAGGCTCCTAAAGAAGAAAGAGTGAGAAGGGTGTACAGTGAATGAATAAGAACAAATGAACCCCCAAACAAGCCAAATATGGGTTTATATAATTACATGGAAATCAAGAACCACATGGAATCCCCCAAGAATCTCATGTAACCCCTTTTCTCCATAAAATCAATTATGGTTAAATAAAATAATAATAAAAAGACTTGTCCCCTCAAGCCCCCTCTCTCATGGAATCATAGCCCCCTATCTCTTTAGTCCTTGTCTATCTTACAACCAACAATGTATTTTTATTAATGTATATGAAGTATTACATTTCCTAAGTACTATGGCCCCTTTTTTACTTTACTAGCTCACTAGCCTAAGTCACAATTACATAATACATTATAATTCATAAGGGTTAAAACTGGTATGTTACAGGCCTAGGTCTTTCATCTCAAATTATGCAGCGAAGTTCCTTTTGCAATCTATGATGAGATTTTATTCTCTTTTCAAGAATAATTCATCCAAATATAGTAGAAATACAACTGGCTCATCATCCATAACCTTGAAGTAAACATTAGAATCAACTTTACTCTTGGTAAATCCCAACCTCGTCGAGAAACTGTCAATTATGCCATACCAAGCTCTCGAAGCTTGCTTCAACCCGTACATAGCTTTATTCAACCTGCAAACATGATTTTTTCTATCTTGTACTTCGAAACCAACTTTTCACATCACATTGTACTAATCTCGTACACTTGCTTAGTTGCAACTCAAACTACATAATCATGTGTTGGTTCTATGTTCTTTCTGCAAAGCACTATTTGTCTCACTGCCTGAGAGTATGTCCTCTACTTTTTCTACAAGTGTTCCTTCTGGAACTGAGACTCTGCACCTACAACTGTTATTTCTGAATTTGTGAATGACTTCTCTATTCTCACTATGGTTGTTTAACTCTAAGAGTAGCTCCTCTATTCCATCATGACAACAACTTCATCAAAAAATGAGAGTGGAAGATACTGAAGGTAGATTTTCTTCTTTCATGGAGGTAACTCAATCTCAAATACAGGGAGTGCTCCCTATGAATCTCATACTATATCAAAATCATGGTTATTTCGGTTGTCTTCACGAACACTAGAACTATTTCTTTGATTACTGGAGCAAGTGTCTCATCATAGTCTTCTCCCTCTTGCTGGCAGAATCCTCTGGACACAAATCATGATTTGTACATCTCTATACTTTTATTTGCAACATGCTTGATATGTTAGATCAATATTGGAAGTCACCACTGACTTCACTTCAGGTCTTAAGGAAAAATTCATATCCCAGTCCTTCTGACTAGCTTCCTCCTATGTCATTGAAACAAGGGAATCGTCTCAGGAGATTTCATGTCTCCTAGAGGTCTCTAAAGCTATGATCTAGTCCTCTCAACTCCTGGAATCTGTCTATCAGTCCTGGAAGATGTTTCTTTTTCTCATCTAATCCTTTCTGAGATCAAGCTTACTCTAAGTCTCCATGCCCCCTTTGAATCTTGACTCCCTCTGAGTCTATATAATCTTTGGAGACATCTTCTCCCTCTGATATGTCTCATCAGTGTTATATGTCTTTGCATCTTGCAAAGTGTGACAGGCCCATGCTGGTCTCTTTCTGGTTACTGCATTGATTCCGAGTAGGCCCTTCTGGCTCTACTAACTCTTCTTGATGTTCTAATGAGTGATTATTTGCACCAAAGGAATTTGTTTGGTCATCTTTGGAGCCTTCTACTCCTCATGATATGTCTCCGTATGAGATGTTCTATATCTATCAAAAGTAGCTTCTTCTTCTTCTTCTTCTTCAGTACATGGATGTATACGGTCCTATATACAACTTGGATAGTTTTCTCCATGTATCGTCTAATATGTTTCCTCCTACAACTGTCACTATAGCTCCCGCAGGGTTATCACATGTGACCTACCCGAAACAAGAACAACAAGGGAGAAACAATAGACAAGGATAATACTCTTTATAATAATAATAAAAACAATAGCAATAAAAATCGTCATAGTAGCTCCTTCAGAGCTATCACTTGTGACCTGTCTAGAACTGTTTGAAAACACATGTATTCCAAAAAAGGATGAACACCTACAGTAACCACTCACAAAACTAGATCAAATATCAACACACCGATGTTTTGACGTGGCAAAACCCATATGGGGAAACATCCACGACCCCGGGCAACATGACCACTTGGAGTTGTTTATTAATGCAAAAGAAAAAGATTACATAGAGATTTTACAAGAGATTCTCTCACAATCGATCATAAACAAATGATCCTCCATGCTCTTTAAATAGAGATCATGGAGCAATTGGTTGTTAAGCCACAAATCAATGGCTGTTAATATTGAGGAGAATATGAACCATCAGATCACTCTATGTTGGGAACATATCGTGACCATCTTGTTTCCTAAATACAAATGCATACTAATGCATACTATAGAAACACACTTTTACCTAATGACACATTAGAACAAGTAGATCTTAACTAACTCCTAAGTGTCTAAATATCCCAACACCCCCCCCCTTAAGAACAACTTGGGATAGGATTGAAGGATTTACAATAGTGACATAATAGGAGAAGGAAGGAGGCATTAGAGCCTATCCCCCCTTGATGACAACTTCCTGAAATCCTAACATAAATAAAAGTTTGGATAACTTCACTTATGTAAGAGACTTTGTGAAAAGTTTTTCAACTTAATCTTCTGTAGGGAAAAAGAGCACTTCAATAACTTTATCATGAATGATCTTTTTGATGAACTGCATGTGTAGCTGGATGTGTTTGTTGTGCTGATGTTGAAGTGGGTATTTTGCGAGATTGATGGCACTCTGATTGTCGCACCAAAGGCTAGTCAGATGCTTCTTCTAGAATCCAAACTCAGAAAGGATCTATCGAAGCCACAAGGATTCCTGACTTGCATTTATCGCTACTTGGTACTCTTCTTCTACTGAAGAAAGTGAAATATCCTATTGTTTCTTATAGGCCCAAGTGACGAATCCTAAACCAAGGTTGAAAACAAAACTTGCAGTAGACTTCCAATCATCAGGGTCAACGACCCAATCTGAATCAGTGAAACCAACCAATAAAGGAGTCCCCCTTGAACTGTAATGTATCCTGAACTGAACTATACCATAGACATAATGAAGTATCCTTTTATATGCTTTCCAATGGCTTTCATGGGGCGTTTTCTTATACCATGCAACAAGACCAACAACAAAGGAAAGATTGGGATGGGTATGAGTCAAGTATAAGAGGCTACCAAATAACTCAAGGTACAAGGTGGCATCAACTTTGGGAAAAGTACAGGTGGTAGAAAACTCGACTCCAGACTGGAAGGGAGAAGGGGATGGTTTACAATCTTCCATGTGAAAGCAATGAAGAAGGTCACAAACATACTTAGATTGGGAAACAAAAATTCCTTCATTGGTTTGCAAAACTTGGAGGCCAAGGAAACAATGCAAAAATCCTAAGTCTATCATTTAAAATTTATTCTTAAGGCTAGTTTTCACATGGTTTAAAATTTTTGAGTCACTACCAGTAAGGATAAGGTCATCAACATAAATGACAAGAATTATGAGATGGCTTCCTACTTTCTTGGTGTAAACATTAGGATCAAAATGGCATCTAGAGAATCGGGTGTCAAGAAGAAAGATGTTCATTTTCGCATACCAATCTCGAGGAGCTTGCTTAAGACCATAAACAGATTTCTTAAGGTGACAAACAAGGCTAGAGTCATTCTGGACATAGCCATGAGGTTGTTCCATGTATATTTCTTCTTGCAAATCTCCATGCAAGAAGGAATATTTAACATCCATCTGATGGACCTCCCATTTATGTGAGGCAACAAGGGCAAGAACAAGGAAGATGGAATTTATTTTGGCTACAGGGGCAAAGGTTTCATTATAGTCAATTCCTTCAACTTGGGAAAATACTTTGGAAAATAATCGAACCTTGTGTCTTTCAACACTTCCATCTGATGTATACTTAGTTATGTAGACCCATTTACATCTGACAAGTTTTCTTCCTTTTGGAAGAGGTACAAGATCCCAATTATTGTTTTCCATTAAAGAATGATACTCTTCATTCATTATTTTATCCCAATCTGGATGACCTGAAGCTTCTCCAAAATGTCTCTAGATCATGATTCTTTGAAACATGATCCAAAAGAGAAGAGGCTTGTTGGAACTGTGAACGTATCTGTCATTGATCTGAAGGATCACCGAAAAGATCACCAACTGCTTCTCATGTTGAATGGACCCATATAGGAAGTGGTGGAGCTGATGTTGGTTCAGGTTCAAAGGACTCATCTAGAGGAAGGTGAGGAGGTGGAGGTGGATTTTTACCCTCACTGTCATCATCTAAAGAAGAAACCATAATATGAATAAAAGAAGGCATAAACGTCGAATATGGCTAGTTGGATGAAGAAGGCACAATCGTCGAATTAGGCTCACAGGTCAAGACATTTTCATCAAATTTAACATCTCTTCTAATAATATTTTCATTACAATGTGGTTGAAGAATTCTATAACCTTTGACATCTTTAGAATAACTAACAAATATACACTTCTCACTTTTAGGTTGCAATGCATTCCTTTTCTCATCAAGAATGTGAGCCCATTCTATACTTCCAAATACATGGAAGTGACTTACATTTGGTTTAATTTTATTCCAAGATTCTTCCAGTGTTATATTTTTAAGAGCCTTTGTGGGAGTGTGATTTACTATGTAATTTTCACAGTTGATGGCTTTCGCCCAATAATTTAGACTTAATCCCTTATATTGGATCATACAATTAGCCATTTCTTTCAATGTGTGGTTCTTTCTCTCAGCAACACCATTTTGTTGTGGTGTAGATGGAATGGTGTGCTGCATTTGGATGCCCTATGTAGTGCAGTAACTTGTAAAAATATTGTTCACATATTCACCTCCATTATTTGTTCTTAACCTTTGAATTCGATGTCCAGATTGCTTTTCTACAAGGGCCTTGTAGGCCAAAAACTTGTGTAAAACTTCGCTCTTAAGTTTTAAGAAGTAAACCCAAGTATGTCTGGAAAAGTTATCAATGAAAGTTAAGAAATAATTGCACCCAGAAAAAGAAGGAGAAGAAAGTGGACCACATAAGTCATTATGAACAAGCTGCAAAGGGCTCGAGGCATGCCAAGACACACGTTTGTCAAAATTGCCCTGATGATGTTTTCCGAGAACACAACTGACACAAACACCATCTCTACATGAAACAAGAGGAAGACCAACCACCATATGTTGATTACATATTTGATGCAATGAGTGATAGTTTAGATGACCAAACCGCTCATGCCAAAGTTTGCCCAAAATTGCCCAAGTTTGCCCAAGTTTGCCCAAAATTGTCAAACTTGTACAACCTGGTAATGTCATTAACAATTCTAGTTGCAAGAACATGCTTAGGATCTTTTAGATACTTGATTACAACTTGATAAGGTGAAAACTCTACGGTTTTACCTTCACATGAATGAGTGATTTGATATAATGATAGAAGGTTACAAGAAATACTTGGAACACATAATGCATCATTGAAATGATCATTATCTACTTGAATTTTTCCAGATCCTACAACATTAAGAGATTTATCATCACCAACATATATTTTCTTGGTGTTACATTCATTTAGAGAAGAAAATATGTCTTTATCCTTAGCCATACGGTTAGATTCTCTAGAATCAATAAGCCACTCATACGAAGAAGAAGTAGAAGTTGTATTGAAAGAGAAACTAGAAGCAGAAAGTGCATGTCCATGAGAAGAAGAAGAAGTAGTAGAATCAATACTGATGTTGTGCTTCTCCATCATTGCTTCTAAAGCTGCCATCTTCTTGAAACATTTGGGCTCATCATGACCATATTTATCACAAAAGTTGCAATGTCTTTCAGTGTTCCTAGATTTTGCTCTTTTGTCACCATTAGGAGTTGAAACTTTCTGAGTGGTTTTGAGACCCTTATGTTTCTTTTTGTTGTGGCGAGGATGTTGCTTCTTGGGATTCTTGGGTTTATCTTTATATTGGGTGACAAAGGCTTTGTTTGAGGTACCGGTAGTGTTGATAACTCAAAGTTGTGAAAGCTTATCTTTCTCTCTAATAAAATCATTACAAAAGGACTCAAGAGTGGGTTTTTGATAAGCTTTCCCTAGAGCCTCTCTCATGGCATAAAAGGTAGATACAAACACATAATATGCACTACCTAGCTTAGAAAGAATAATATAGATGCAACACTTTTCCTCCATCTTTATCTCACATTCTTCACATAAAATTCGGAGTGTTTTGAACTTAGATAGATAGTCTTCAATGCAAGAAAAATCATTTGGACTTAAAGTTGGTATTTGATTTTCTAACTGATGTGCTCGAATAATGTTGTGTTTTCCAAACACATATTCAATATTTTCCTAAGCTTCATCGAGGTCATTAATTTATTTAAGGTGGAACCTTAAATCAGGAGAGATGGGCATTCCGATCAATCCACATGTTTCATCGCTCCTATTAGCCCATTTGAATTTCTTATCAGCATTAGTGAGTTATTTTTCCTTTCCCAGGGTAATCCATACAAGCCTTTACTTCTTAATAAATCCTCCATGTGGGATTTCCATTGGAAGTAGTTGGTGTTGGTAAGCAAAAGATTACTAGAAGAAACCATATTAAATATGTAGATAATATTGATTTAAAAATTTAAATTGATGATCTGGATGGAAAGATCTCGAAAAAATAGGCAGTTTTAATGACACTGAAAACAGACTTTGGATGTGAAATTTATGCCCTTTTAAAAAAAATACATAAACGGTAACAAAAGGACCACGTGCTGGTGTAAGTTGCTTTATGAAGTGACCCACTTTATAAAAAGAAGTCAAGATTACTTGTACAATGAAGTTATTTTATAAAATAAAGTTGCATGCAAAACAAATAACTCTAAAATAAAACATTAAAGCTACTCATAATGATTCACTTTTATACTTGAAGTGAAATACACTTTACAATGGAGCATGAACTTTTTCAAAAAAAAGTAACAAAAAGAGAGACTTGAACTCAATACCTCTTACTTAATAAAGCAACTTTTAACCTAATGGGCTAACAAAACATATTGTATTGTTTAGCAAGAGGATTGTTGTTGTTGATGATGACGATGATGTTGATTTTGAACACTACCTTGGAGAGAATGCTAAAAAAAATATTTTCACACAAGATTTTTTTTTCGCTTCTCTATGACAACAAGGGTTAAATATCGGTTAGCTTATCCAGAAAATGCACCTTTTCCTATCTATTTCTGATTTTCCAAGATCACACAGGGCACAGGGCAAAGATCATACATAGATCTAGAAGAGTAGAAATTGAAAACAAACAATATAAAACCGAAATAATACTCTACAAAAAATTAATAAGGGCGTATCCAGGCTTTATACCTCCGGATCTAGCTGAAATGGTCATATCTTGGGCAAACAAAAACTTTATCAAGTGAAAAGAAAAGCATTCTTGACTGAAATGAGTGGTTTGGATGCAATGGAACAATCCTCTCATTCTTGAAATGTATGGAAGTGGAAAAAAAATGAAGATGAAGCAACTTGGCTTAACGATCTCGATCTACAACATGAATGGGTCTTCAAACAGGCTATGATACCATGTTCAACAACACATGTATTCCAACAGAGGATGAACACCTTCAGTAACCACTCACACAACCAGATCAAAGATCAACACATTGATGTTTTGACATGGTAAAACCCCTACGGGGAAACATCCACGACCCCAACGAACGCAACCACTTGGAGCAGTTTATTAATGCAAAAGAAAAATATTACAGAGATATTTTAGAAGAGAGTTTCTCACAATCAATCATCAAAAAATGACCCTCCATTCTCTTTAAATAGAGATCATGGACCAATCGGGTGCTAAGACATGGATCAATGGTCGTTAAGATCAAGGAGAATATGAACCATCAGATCACTCTATGTTGGGAACATATCGTGACCGTTGGATTTTCTAACTACAAATGCATACTAATGCTTACTAAAGAAGCACACTAAAAAACACACTTTTACCTAATGACACATTATACCAAGTAGATCTTAATTAACTCCTAAGTGTCTAAATATCCTAACATGAACAAGGGTCAAATTTAAGAAATATGATAATAAGAAATGAGAGCAACACTCTTCTAGTGTTGTGATCAATCATTTCTCCATACTAACCTGGAAACAAAAAAATAAGTTTCTCCTAGAGGAGATGTTAGTTATATCTAGTGAATGATTACAATAAGAATTTATCTCAATAGTGTTCAAATGCTACCAAGTATTCAACAATAAAACTTTCCAAATATTTTCTATCACAACTATAGTGTTAACTTGTAATGTGGTAGTAAACTTGATATGTGCAATTTTGAATCTTATCAATTTAATCAATCAAACTTGGAACCTAGAGTCTTGTCCTCAAGAATGAGTATTGTTTCTTTTCTTTTGAGTCTCCTTCACTCAAGATGATAGGTATTCTCTTCAACTTGTTCTTTGTAATAAGATAATATGCTTTCTTGACATAAATTTAAGTTAGAGAATAAAATCTATAATCTCAATTGACTTTAATTTTGACCAATGGTTAGTATGATGGTCATAACTTCAACAAATCAACATAAAACCTAGATGTTCATAAGATCAAAATAATGTCATAAAAAGTAGATGCATATCAAAATAATCAAACTTGGGGTGCATTATTCCTCTAAATGTGTTGGATCTAGGATCCTTCTGGATCTATGATTGTTGTTTGGACAAAATATTCCTTCTCCTGCAAATACCTTTAAGATAATGAATCTAATAGTATTAACAGGTAGTGGCACCATCCAACAACAACGACAAACAATAATGGACCTTTAAAACCTCAAAGGTGATCCAACTTGTAATCTAAAGGTAGCAGGTGACTTGCTAGGGTAAGATGCACTAGGCCAATAAAAAAAAGTCCCATCGCTTTACTACAACTGGTGTTTGCACTACAACTGGCATGAAGGAAATGACACTGCAAATGTAACTGATATTGCGACTGCAACTGCAACTGGTACTACAACTGCAACTACAACTACAACCTAGGGTTGATGAGGAAACCTCAAACTTTGAATTACAGAATTCAGATCTAGGGACTAGATGCGCCCTCCTAGGGCGAGCTCCTAGATGGCATTGGTTTCACCAATGTCCTCCAACAAAGGTAAAAACATCATTCTTAGGGTTTATGCATAAACCCTTATTTTGCAGCAATTGCAACATTGAAAAATGAATTTGGGAGAAGGTGCATCGAGGATAGATACTTCTTTATAAACTGTGAATTGGTCTCTTTCACGCCTGCTCTGATACCATGTTGATGTTTTACTTATACAAATAGCAGTTATGGTTCTTCTTTATCATTATAATCATTTAGCACATTATCTTCATAAATAATATCATTGAAAGAGAGGCAATCACAGAAACAATAGAGACACACAGATTATCCTAGGAAACCCTCATGCGGAAGAAAACTCAGAAAAAACTTCCTCAATATAGATAGACCAAAAATAAAGTAGAAGAAGCTCCTCTACTCCTTCATTAGGAAAGAGTAGCACACTACTTAAGCAATAGATACAAAGACATAGACCAAGAACCCTCCTTGACGTCACACCTAGCTGCAGTAGGTTCTCCTCCAAGACTTGTGCACTGTAGAGCTAATTCGTGTGTATACAAATGAGACACTGACCTCCCTTATAAATAGTGGTATTGTCATCCTAAAATTAGGTATGAGCCGACCTAACACTTTACCCTCTTAATTTACATTTAATTGTCAAGGTACAATAGGGTTGAGTTTTACAAAGGCACAATAGGGCCTAATTAATAAATATAATATAACAATATTATTCGACACTCTCTCTTAGGTAGAGTATTCTTCAAAGTTACAATATTTCAACAAAACCATAGTCATGGAATAAAACTATAGTCATGGCATAGAAGTTTTTGCTACAAGCAATCAACGATCAAAGATAAAAGTAGAATAAACTTGTAACATTATCTAGCTAATTGTCTGAAAATACTATAACACTACTTTTATCAACTTCTACATAGTAAAATGTTTGAAATTATTTGTAATGTATCGTGCCTCACTCTCGTAGGGTATCAACCTATTAGCTTTGTATGTAATGATATTTACCACTATGACTTTTTGCAAATTATAAAGGAAATCATTAATTATCTAAAGGTGTTGCCTCTGACTAATAATGTAGCTTAATTGTTCATTTCATTCAAAATTAGATATTTCGGCTAACATTTTGAAAACATGAAACCCCCAAAAGGGGGAAAATATTGACAAGACATATTCACCATGATACAACATGTCAACCCATACACATGACTTGCCATTACCAAAATCAGCTTAATATCCACAATATACACTAAAACAAATACACTTCCCAAAACCAATTGGGCTCACTTTCTTAACATCGAGGTCTGCAACTTGCATTGAATATCACAGTAGTTTGCATGAATATTAAATGGGAGCATTCAAGAAAGATAATTCAATGTGATTTTCAGTTAAGCGCTTGTAATGTTCATTGTACAATACATATTAAAAATAAAACTACTTAGCACATGCCTAAGACCAAATGCAAACATGGGTAGGAAACACTAAGATCATAAGTGTCAATAAGCCATGTCAAGTTGGGACATTGAGAAAACTAGCCATACAAGAGGGGGAAATAAAAAACATCTTGCCTACTCAAAAGAAATTCAATTCTTTAACAACATGCACATCTCATTAGATATTCAAGAAAAAACATTGTTTCCCATTGAGCTAAACTGTAAAAATGGAATAATGTTAGTTCAAAAAAATGTAAATACTAAAAAAAAATTAATAGAAAATCTATAGATTTGCAGTTGACACAAATCGATTAAAAAAAATTCCATCAACCCAACTACCTACTATGCCACTAAATCTTGAATGCAGTTGCATTAGGGTTCATAGATAGTATTAAATTACATTTATAAAAGCATTGGGGAATTTTCTTTCCTAGATAAATAAAATGTATAATAGTACTAGTCCAGTAATAAATAACAAAAGTTTATGGAAGACACAAAACTACAAAAAAATCCATAGAATTCTAAGAACTAAACAACTTCATACAAGTTTATAGGTGAAACAAAATCTAATCATACAAGCATGCCACAATCATGATTCATATAAGAAGCGATATTAAAAATACATGACAAAGGATCAATAAACCAAATTGAATAGTAGCACTTATATCTATTGACCTTTTAAAAGCAATATAAAATAGAAATGGCAGGAAATTAAGCCAACCTCGATATCACATGCATAAATATGATTCTTTAAAATCTCGTAAGCTTCCTTGCAACCATCGTTGCAGTCTCCACATTATCAACAATGCAATTTGTTTGTATAAATGATTAAGCTTATTTGGAACATTGTTGGTTTTATTGTCTATAACACCAATGCCAAACTCATTAATTGCAGGTTCTTGACCATTGTCAGGCTCAATAAGCTTTCCCTTAGTTATAGGATCTTTTACTTTTATTAGTCTATACTAAAGAAACCTCCATGCTCCATAGATAAAATCCTCCCTGATCTAGGTGGATATTGGTGGCCACCCACCTATTCCAACTAGCTCCTCTTGTATGTTTTTAGTTCAACACGTTCTTCTGTACTTCTTTGTAATTGTGGGTTCTACACTTATGGGGTTGTTTGAAGCCCTACACATATTCCAGGTGGATACTAGTGGCCTCTCACCTAATCCAACTGGCTTATTTTGTATGTTTTCATGTCAACACATCTTGTTGTACCTCTAGTGTCATTTTGGAGCCTTAAATAGTGTTTTTTTGGCTTGCCACAATCAAACTATAGACATAGTCAGAGTTTGATGGCGTAATGTGTAGTGATCTAAAATACCTTTCCAATGGGATATCACACACCTAAAACATAAGTCATATTCAAAATTTATGACCCCGGGAAGTTGAGGTACCAACTTACCCATAGGGGCCCACATGAATTTTTGCGTTTCACCTCCTAGGGTTAGATTTTTGGATCTCTAGGGTTTTGAAATTCATGAGTAATATCCAAAAGGCCCATGGAGCCTGATTGTAATCATTGTACTTAGATGGATGCATGTAGCAACCACATCTCTTCTCAGAGATAGCTACCACCATTCGAGCAAGTGTTTCAGTTTTGTAGTTTTACAGTTTCAACCTATTTCATTTATTCAATAGAAGATATTGTTCACTGGATATCTGTGTTGTTCTTCATATCTTTGTGTTTATTATGTTCAGTCTTTTAACCAGTTCGTTCCACTCCTAAATCTGGATCAATGGTATCAGAGCGATCTACTCTTCATTTATTTTTCTTCGTGCATGTCCCCGACAAGATTTGGGTACAAGAAGTTGGGACTCGAACCAATCGAGTTGTTGCAAGATCGGTCATGCCAATCCTGACAAAAACCCATGGGAGAAAAAAATAAATATGATGGAGCATGAGATCCTTTTAAAATGTTGCTTGAGGAAGCCCTTGCACGACAAAGGAATGAAATGATGGACAACTTTGCACAAATCCTTCAGTGGTTGCCCATAGGAGAAGCATATTCATCAAGCAGCCATGCAACCCCCTTCAAGGTATAGATAAATTTTGATATTCCATTATTTGAAGGAATGATAGATGTGGGTGTTGTAAATAAATGGTTGAATCTACTTGAAGGGCATTTTTCGGTCCATAATTTTTCCGATAGGGAAAATATTACTTTTTCACTCCTCAAGGTCACCCCCCATGTTAAGGACTGGTGGGACACTTACTCTTAGCAAAGGGCCATAGAGGAATCTATAGTATTTGTGGTTTCCCCTACATGGGATGCCTTCTAGGATTCCATGAAAGAATAGTACTACCCTATTGGAAGCTACGAGGACCACTACACCAGATGGACCACCCTGCATCAAGAAAGGGACCAGATAGTACCAAATTTCACCAATATTTTTTATACCCTGCGCACCAAATTGGGTATCAAAGACTTTGAGTGACATCTGGTGCTCAAATACCGTGGTTTTTTTCATAGATACAATCAAACATAAATGAATTTTTTGGACATCACCTCATTGAGTATGGATTATAAATATGTTGTCAAGATCGAGGAGAAATTTAAGCAAAAGAAGTGAGAGCATGGATCTGCAAACTCCTCATAGACGAAGTAGGGAAAAGGCGGCCCCAACCCACACAGAAAGGAACATAGAAAATATAGCCACTCTCTGGACAACCAATCCAAGCTACGACACAAGAAGGGCAATGAGAAGATGAAGAAGGACACAAGAAAATGGTGTGAGTACCATAAAATCCCTTAACACAACACTCAAGAATGTCTCTCCAAAAAGTCACTCATGGCCGAGCTGAAGGATTATGAGTTAGAGGCTGATTCTAATTCTAAATCAAATCCCAAAATAGGGAAGAAAATTATTGATGCTAAACACAGTGCCACTATAACTACCACCAAAGTTTGGCCAAGCGAACCAAAAGAACCAGAGGAAGAGGAATGCCCCTTTCACTCATATATGTGGGTAAAGGGGGCTCTGCTTCATTTCATTGTCGATAATGGCAGTCAAAAGAACCTAATTTCAATAGAGGTCGTCAAGCGACTGGACCTACCAAAGACACCGCACATGCAACCCTACACCATCGTCTGGCTTCGCCAAGTAAGAGATCTTTGTGTCAGCCAACAATGTCATATGCCCTATGGCATCAAGCCTTTCAAAGATGAGGTATTGTGTGATATTTCTCCCCTTCAAGTTTGTGATGTTCTTTTTGGACAACCATATTAGTGGAAGTGTCATGTTGTGTATGAGTCTAGACCCCATAGTATTATTATTACTTTGGGTAGACAATTGTACAGGATACCAAAGATAGCGCCACCTACAACGATTTCTCTAATATCTGCTAAGCAATGTAGTAAGGTCATTTCACAGATTAGAAAATTTGTCTTCTTTTTTATCTGTGCTCATAGTAAGCAAAAAGTCGCCTGCACATTTGTGGCCTCTACATAGAGCCTCTTTTTGCAACAGAAGTAAGTGGACGAGATCATGGAAGAATACATAGACATCTTCTCCTCACCCACCAGGGTACCGACACACTGCCAAGTGAAGCATCCAATTGATATGACCCTTGGTGCACCTCTACCTAATGGACAAGTCTATCATCACTCCCTGATGGAAAATGATGAAATTAGGCATTATATCCAAGATCTTCTTCAAAAGGGGTACAACAGACCCAAATCTTCCCCTTGTAGAAGACCGATTGTACTGGTGTAGAAGAAAGACGAGACTTGGTGACTCTGTATTGATTACAGAGCCTTAAATAAAATCATAGTTAGGAACCAGTAAACAATTCCCAAGATTGATGACCTTCTTAACCAACTCAAGGGGGAAACGTTCATTAGCAAGATTGACCTTCTAGCTACCACCATGTTCCCATCGAACCAGCTGATGTATGGAAGACAACCTTCAAATATAAAGAAGGTCTCTTCGAATGGTTGGTCATGCTCTTTGGATTAACAAATGCACCGACCACTTTCATGAGGTTGATGGATGATGTATTGAGACCCTTCACCAACTATTTTGTGGTGGTATACTTAGATGACATCCTCATCTTCAACAGAACTTGGGAGGAGAACATGCGACATATTCAACAGGTTTTGAGCACTTTGCGGCAGCACAAGTTATATGCCAACTTGGAAAAATGCTCTTTTGGCATGAACAAGGTCCAATACTTGGGCTACATTGTTGATGAGCATGGGGTACATGTTGATCCAACTAAGATCCAAGTCATCCATGACTAACCAGTCCCGACCACACTAACCGAACTTCATAGCTTCTTGGGACTGGCCAACTTCTACCAATGGTTCATGTTGGGATTCTCCCATATTGCATGGGCCCTCAACCAAGTGACCAAGGGTGATGGAAGGGAAAATTTCATGTGGGGGAAGGAACAATAATGAGCATTCAATGATCTAAAGCATCAGTTTTTCTCATCTCCAATACTCTCCTTGCCCGATATGCAACAATCGTTCAAGATTGAGACTCATGCATATGACTATGCTGTAGGAGTAGTTCTCACTCGGCATGGTCATTTGGTGGCATACCATAGTGAGACACTCTCAGATACTATCCGTAAATATCCCACCTATGACAAGGAAATGTATTCCATTGTATAGGCCTGGCATCAATGGAAACATCACATTTTGGTAAAGGATACGATCATCCACACTGATCATAAGCCTCTCCAGTTCATACAGACATAGGGGAAATTGCAAAATGACCTCCATCAAAAGTGGTCCACCTACCTACAACAATTTCATCTCAACATCAAGTATAAGGCAAGGATCTCAAATCCTGTTGCTGACTACCTTAGTCAACCTCCTACGACTACACTCACCACTATTCTCCATTCCTGTGGGCATGAGGCATCTAAGTGGCCCCAACTTTATTAGTAAGATCCGAACTTCGCCACCACCTATAAACTCTTGGGTACATGCATGATTGTCATCGATTTTCACATTTAGGACAAAATATTATGCCATGTGGGTCATCTCTGTGTTCCTATAAGCAAGCATGCAAAGATGATTTGGGAAGCCCACTACAGTCGGATGGCAGGACATTTTGGCGTGGATAAAACTATGGCCATTCTTCAAAAACATTTTTATTGGCCAAAACTTTGACAGAAGGTCAACAAGTATATCATATCTTGCACTGCATGTGCCATTGCCAAGCCAGCCATCAAGAAGAAAGGCTTATACTCCCCTCTTCCTAGTCCTAAGAATCCTTGGGAATCCATTTCAATGGATTACATGTCTGGCCTTCCATCCACCAAGTAAGGCAATGACTGCGTATTTGTGGTCATTGATCAGTTTTCATATATGGCCATCCTCACAACCTGCAAGAAGAATATCACAATGACAGATAATTCCAAGATCTTCTTCGAACGAGTGTGGATCCATTTTGGGATACCACAGACCATCATCTCCGATCGGGACAACAGGTTCCTCAACACCTTTTGGTTGAGTCTCTGGTCACTATTGGACACCAAGCTCATGAAATCCACTGCTTTCCACCCCCAAATAGATGGTCAAACATAGGTCATCAATCGAATTATTGTGCACATCCTGTGCATGTACAACTTTAAGCATCTACATACATGGGATGAGAGTCTACCGTATGTTCAACACAATTACAATAGGGCTTTCCATAGCTCCATCGACCATATCCCATTTTAGGTGGGGTTGGGATTCCAACCCTTGGGTCCAATTGATGTTGCACTACCTCTTTCCACCACATAGACAGACTCTTCCCATGTTCATTATGATACCGAAAGAGTCACCAGATTCAGTGAGCAGATTCAACACATCTGCCAACATGTCTAGGAGATTTTGCATAAATCCAATGCTAAGTACAAGCAATGCCATGATCAACATAGGGTACTGCACCAGTTTCAGGTTTGAGACAAAGTTTGGTTACATTTGCAGAAGGATCATCTCACAGGGCCGCATCGAAAGCTCCACCCACTTTGCTATGGGCCTTACACTGTCACCAAGGTTGTGGGTAGAAATGATTTTGATCTCAGCTCTCCACCCTTCCTTGGTCTGCACCCAGTGTTCAATGTGGACCTCCTTCGTGTTGATGTTTGGACAACATCATAAATATATTCTCTTAGAATAATCATTAATAATATAATTATTGATTATTAAATATCATATATAATAAGTAAATGATAAAAATAAATAGTTATTGATTATTCAAGGAACGCATCCTTTCATGGATGGTCACCATATGTTCCTTATTTATGGAACACTCATCATTGTAATAAAATATCGATCATATCTTATATGAAGAAAAAAAACATGGTATTAGAGCAAGGCTAGGCTTGACTCCCTCATAGGAGGGCCCATGTAAATGAAAAAGAAACAAAAGCCTAACTTAGCTTAGATGCTACTGGAGTTATAAAGGAACCATTAATGAGAGTTTTCTTGAAATGGTGAACACCTCTATCATTGGATGTAAGATATATATTACCGATTAAGGCTCTCGAGAATTAAGCCGTTTCAAGCACTATGAATCTGAGAAGATGGAATTGGGATTCTCTACACTCCCATCTCCGCTTCTGAGGTGATCCACCATCTCCACTTCTATCTCGTAGAACATGCTAACCACCACTATGTTGCACCGATCAAAGTGTCGAACACCGTTGGTGTATATATGTTTCACTAATCAAAGTGTCGAAAACCGTTGGCGTATATATCCTTAATGGAATCTGGGTCGCCCTTGATGGCTTCATGGAAAGGAGGGAGCAAATCATAGTCACACATGGAGATCTCCTTCGAGAGGCTTGGCATATTTACCAATGGAGGAATATCACCATCATGATGTAAGAAGGGCATGCTGATGAAAATGGAGTACATGAGACACTGGATGTAAGCTCTTATTACAGGGAAGAATATTGTATATATGTTTAATTCAATGGCAATATCTGGGAGAAATAAGGGCCAGAAATCGACAATGATAGAGCTGGGTCAAAGGCAGATGAGTATTTCTCTTAAAGATAGTTGCGTCTCCTCCATGGCCTAAAAGAACAACACTTCAAGGCACTCAGGGACGTGCTTGGTGTTTTCCACACCCTCGGGTAGTCCTGGGATGTAGGCATCAAGATCTCTAGCAACCTAATGTGTGAACCATCTGCTTTCTCACTGCGAAGGCACTTGGCATTGAGAGTCATGATGAAGACAACATTGATATTTCTAGAGGAGAGAAGCTCACATAGTCACATAAAGGGTATTATGTGGCCCTGTGGAAGAAGCAGAAATGATACAACATCAATTTTCCTTCCGCCATTGCATCAAGAATGCCCCTTATGTCTTAAAGAATGTCTACCCTTGATAAGAGGGAGGTGTGGTATTTTCTCTCCTCTAGCTGACTAACCCCTCTAGACAAGGGTTTCTCTAATTAGTCATGTGAGGTGACTGAGGGAGTAATGCTCAGTTGGGTACAAATATTTCCTAAGTCATGTGAGGTGGCTAGGTGTGAATAAGACTTGCATCTTAGCCTTGCCTATGCCATGCGAGGTGGCTAGGTATGAATGAGGTTATGTTCATAGTCTTTCCTATGCCATGCAAGGTGGCTAGGTGTGAATAAGACTACTAGGAGAGGAGAAACATCACAACATGGTCATGGAGACTATGGAAGTGGTTGTGTACCACTAGATAATATGCTAGTAGCTATATGGTACTAGTGGATTGCTACATATAAGTCATTAGACTATGGAAGTGGTTGTGTACCACTGGACAATAGTTGTGTACTACTATGACATGGAAATAGTTGTGTACTATTGGAAGACATTGCAGTAGCTGTGTGCTACTAGTTGATTGCAGCATAGTCATAGAGAATGTGGTGGATGATTTGAGCTACCGATGGCATGGTAGTAGCAATATGATACTAGTTGATTGCAGAGTAATCAATGGATTACTAGATGAAGGAACCAATACATTGGTTTCACTAGGAAACCTCGATATGTCTTGGGGGACATTGGTTCCATGAGGGAAACTTGATGTGTCCTAGAGATGTTTGAGGTAGGGATCAAGAGGGAGTAAGTTGTTCTGCACAACCCTCAGCAGAATGGGGTCACAGAGAGGAAGAATAGATCTATTGTTGAGACAGT
The DNA here is from genome assembly GCA_009831015.1 of Picea engelmannii. Taxonomy (NCBI): domain Eukaryota; kingdom Viridiplantae; phylum Streptophyta; class Pinopsida; order Pinales; family Pinaceae; genus Picea; species Picea engelmannii. Next base: position 591,619 of record ML785738.1, read on the forward strand.
CAAGGCGATGATTCATGATCAACATTTACCTATGTTTTTGTGGGCAGAGGCATCCATGACTGTAGTGTGTGTTCAGAACATAATTCCTTGAGGAAAATGACTCCCGAGGAGGCCTTCAACGAAGTGAATCCTGAGGTTGGACACTTCAGGATATTTGGGTGTTCATTATACATTCATGTACCCAAGGAGAAAATGACCAAGCTAGACCCTTCAGGTAGAAAGGGTACATATTTGTGGGGTATAATGAGTCTTCAAAGGAATATCAGATCTACATCCCTGGTCAGAGATAGATTGAGTGAGATACATGAAGATATGGTGCCTTCTGAGAGAGAAAGATACCTCAGATATATTCATGATATGTCGCAGCTATGAGCCACATCATTGATTCTAAACTTTCCTATTATGAGGAGGAAACTAGTCATCCAGTATGGAGATATACCATGACAGAGGAGTATCAATCCATCATGAAGAATGATGTGTGAGATATTTTTCTGAGACCTGAGGGGAAGTTTGCAATGAATTCCAAATGGATATACAAGATCAAACACATAGTTGATGGGAGCATCGAGAGGCACAAAATGAGATTTGTTGCTAGAGGATTCTCTCAGTTGGAGGGAATAAGTTAAGAGGAGACATTTTCTCTTGCTACTCGATACACTTCTATCTAGATGATTATTTCCCCTACAACATCCATGGGTTGGAGAGTACATCAGATGGATGTAAATACAACCTTTCTCAATGGAGATATTGAGGAAGAAGTATACATCGAGCAACCATATGGTTTCGTGATACATGAGAATGAGTCTCATGTGTGCAGGTTGAAGAAGGCCTTGTATGGACTCAAACAACCATATTGAGCTTGGTATGAAAGGATTGATGGACACCTAATGATTTTTGGGCTTCAACAAAAGTGTTTTCGATCCCAGCCTGTACTACAATATTGTTAATGGTGAGTCCTTGATTTTGGTCCTCTACGTTGATGATTTATTCCTCGACGATACATAGATCCTTATTATTGAATGCAAGTATGCGTTGTCCTCTATGTTTGAGATAAAGGACCTTGGTATGATGCACTACTTCTTAGGACTAGAGGTGTCGTAGAGAATTGATGAGATCTTCTCGAGTCAAGGGAGGTACACAGTTGAGATATTGAAGAAGTTTGGGATGTTGAACTTGAAGCCCATGGCTACACCAATGGTGACGAATCCAAAGAAACTAAGTGTGTCTCTTTTCGATTTTGACGAAATGGATCTGACTCTGTACAAACAACTGATTAGATAACTGGTGTATCTGGTTAACACTAGACCAAATATTTTCTATGCAGTGAGTGCACTTAGTCAGTTTATAAGTCAACCAAGATAGACACACTGGATTATTGCGAAGCATGTGTTGAGATACTTGCGAGGCACAATTGGACATGGTCTGAGATAACTTCAAGTATTGATATGATATGGTAGGAATATATTAACTCTGATTAGGCAGGGATCACAATGGACAAAAAGAACACCTTCAGGTATTGCTTCACTTTGGGATATTCCATGGTTTCCTAGTGTAGTAGGAAACGAACTTCTGTGGCTTTGAGAATAGCATAAGAAGAGTATATTGCATTAAGTATGTCAATTCGTGAAGTAGTGTAGCTTCACAATCTCTTTGCATATTTATTCGAACATGTGTCAGATTCCACCATTATTTATTATGGTAACCAAAGTTGTGTGAAGATATCAGATAATCCAGTGTTTCATGAAAAATCAAACCACATTGATATCAAGTACCATTACATCCAAGACATGGTGCAGAGGAAGGAAGTATTGGTACAGTACCTTCCTACAGATGATCAAGTTGTTGATGTTCTTACCAAACCAGGATGAAGTTGAAGTACTTCCATGATAGACTTGGAGTGGCAGAGAATTCCTCCCTCACTGAGAGGGAGTGTTGATATTTGCAGCTTCCTGAGACATTCTCTAGATCATACTCCTCCGTGACTGAGTTGAGTCAATCTGTGATGACACTTATCTGAGAAGGGATAAGTGTGTTTGGGATTATATCCCAACGTCCCTTGTGGAGAGCACATGAGGACATGTCAAGGGAGTTGACCCTTGACGTCACACACTATGGGAGTTGAACTTAGTGTTTCTAGAGGGTGTAGCCTCTACAAGTCCACATGGGAGTGCCATGTGTGACAAACATTCTCCAGATCGTACTCCTCTATGAATTGAGTTGAGTTGATATGTGAGGGCACTTATTCGAGAAGGGATAAGTGAATTTGGGATCATAGCCCAACGTCCCATGTGGAGAGTACATGAGGACATGTCAAGGGAGTTGACCCTTGACGTCACACACTATGGGGAGTTGACCCTAAGTGTTCCTAGAGGGAGTAGCCTCTACAAGTCTGCATGGGAGTGCCATGTGTGACAAACCTTTTGCTACTATGGTGGTTGTGTACCACTAACAAATATTGTGTGTCTCTGGATAATAGTTGTGTACTACTATGGAAAGATACCTCCCTAGCTAAGAGGGAATGTTGATGTTTCATCATCAAGTGGAACTTCTCCTAGATTGGACTACAGACCAAGGCAGATAGGACACATTTATCATAAAGGTGCCCTTGTGGTAAATAATCCCAGACGTAGTCCTTCCTCAATCATGACAAGGAATAATATAGACTTGAGCTGCTTGAAGCAATTTCCACGTGTCAGTTAGCATCAGATTGACATTCACTCACAGGTGTGTACTTGTGGTGAAAGATCTTGGTATGGTATTTTTCCTATCCATGGTGATTTGACAAGGAATAATAAAGACTCAATATGCTATATGCTATTACATGCAGGCTCGGAGTGAGCCTGATCTTAGAGAGATTTTATTGGCTCAGAAGGAGGGTCGTAGAAGGAGTTTCTCCTTGGTTCAGGTGGGAGAGAGACATCTTACAAGATTGACAAAAAAGTGTCATGAGTCTAGGGTAAAGTTTTTATACTTCAAATACAAGCTTGGCATGATGCAGAATGTCTCCCTCGTTGAGAGGGAGTGTTGATGTTTGGAAAACATCGGGAAGACATTCTCTTAGAATAATAATTAATAATATAATTATTGATTATTAAATATCATATATAATAAGTAAATGATAATAATAAATAGTTATTGATTATTCAAGGGACGCATCCTTTCATGGATGGTCACCATATGTTACCTATATATGGAACACTCATCATTGTAATAAAATATCGATCATATCTTATATGAAGAAAAACAACACTTTAGCCATATTTTCCATAATTATTGGACACCTTAGAGATCGCAGAACAACTGAAACCAATAGAGCTCATCCCTGATTGCATGGAACAAGCATCCACTAATCAGATAGTGGATACACAGGTCAAGGGCACTCACCAGCAGAGGATCCAACTTTATCAGGTTGTCAAGGCAGGGCAGCTCTTACACTAAGGCAAGTGGCTCACCCGGGGCCAAATGCAACAAAATTTTCCTCGCATGATGGGGAAACTCAACGCAATGGAGACCATTTATTCCTAAGGGGGGATGATTGATATAGGTGGATATTGTGGCCACCCACATATTCCAACTAGATCCTCTTGTCCATTTTTAGTTCAACACATTCTTCTATACTTCTTTGTAATTGTGGGTTCTACACTTCTGGGGCTATCTAAATCCCTACACATATTCCAGGTGGATATTGGTAGCCTCTCACCTAATCCAACTGGCTTATTTTGTATGTTTTCATGTTATCACATCTTGTTGTACTTCCAGGGTCGTTTTGGAGCCCTAAACGATGTTTTTTTTTTGTCTTGTCACAATCAAACTGTAGACAAAGTTAGAGTTTGACTGTGTAATCTGTATCTCTCTGAAAGATCTTTCCAATGGGCTATCACACACCTAAAATGAAGGTCGTATGCAAAAGTTACAACCTCTGGAAGTTGATGTAACAACTTACCCATAGGGGCCCACATGACTTTTGGCATTTCACCTCCTACGGTTAGATTTTTGGATGTCAAGGGTTTTTCCATTCATGAGTAATATCCAAAAGGCCTCTAGAACCTCATTGTAGTCATTCTTCTCAGGCGGATGCATGTAGCAGCCACATCTCTTCTTAGAGATAGCTACCATCATTCGAGCAAGTGTTTCAGTTCTACAGTTTTACAGTTTCGGCCTATTTCATTTATTCAATAGAAGATATTGTTCACTGGATATCTGTGTTTTTCTTCATATCTTTGTGTTTATTTTATTCATTGTGTTAGTCAGTTCGTTCCACTCCTAAATCCAGATCACTCCCTTTCTTCTCATGTTGATCCAAAACAGTTTTCTCAGGATATCATTGTATGGACTTGATACCACAAAATCCACCTATGTGTCACATTAAACATATCACCTTATTTGTGTATGCTTTTCAAATGGAGAACAACCATTTCTAAAGATGTTACCTATATTCTTAAAGAACTCTTGGGAAAATAAATTTCTCAATTTCCCAATTGTTGTAGTCCTTGATCTTGTGGTGAAATGGTTAAATTCACATTGGGTAAACCAACTTGTTTGCCTCTTGTCTTTGTGTTTGTAGGGCCCACAACATAATAAAAAAATCATCACAAATGCATGATCTAGTTTTTGCATAGGATCCCCACAGTCTAATGCAGTTGAAGTGGGCATTCACATATTTTCTATACCAGGATTACTCATTAATGAAACCTCTTATGTTCTCGAAGCATGGTTTGTATCTGATCTCATGAGTTGGAACTCAGTTCATACACTGCTAATACTGGATTTCACATGACTTCTCTTCTCGATTTCTTCCAACCATTACTAGTTTATCTTCTTGGTTTCTTCCTGTCAATCTTCGTTGTTCAACTTCATTGATATACATTTTTCTGGGCACTTTAATAATAACTATTAAGACCTTCAAGAGGGAAACATGCATATTGACTTATATCGTGTCTCCACTGTGTTTGGTTTCTTGATGTTTGCAAATTTTCACCTTTATACATAGACTTCCCCTTGAGACCAACTTTTTCTAGGTACATGAAGAAGAACCTGCTTCTAGAACCAACACCATCATTCTCCTCCATCCTGTATTTAAATTTCAATTCCTCGACTACAACAATGCATGATACCATCCTTCTATTGAACTATGTATGTGGTGGAGAACTAACTTGATTTCCCATGGAAAAATACTCATGCCTCCTAGATGAAATTTCAAATGTTACCTGATTGGGATTAACCTTGTTCAATTTCCAAGTTTATTTCTTTGGTTTGATTGCTACCTTTATAGGGGTACTCCATTGGTTGTAAGGCTAGATCATATTATAAGCACTTGGTTTACCATAGCATTGACTTGGGCTTGATTCCCTCCACCCCAAATTACTAGACTTCATTTGCACTATATTGTTCATATTTTCCTTAGGTTGGCTCAACACTAAAAATCCATATCATCCACACCCGTATTGAACTCATGGATTATGAGCTAAACAAAAGAAACATATTTTGTTCTACATGAATTGTGACCTCCATAGGTGCTAGTTATAGGTCTAGTTTGTTGGTGCTTGGATTCAAAATACCCATCAGATGAAATTTCAAATGTCAATGGAGTGGGCTTATCCTTGTTCATGTTCCAATTTTCTTTCTTTCATTGGACTGCTAATTTTTTATGGGCAGTGCACTTGTTATAATTCTATACCCCATTATAAGAACCTAGTTTATCATAGCATTGAGACAAATATTCTTCATCATGATTTGGGCTTACTTCCCTCCACCCCACAACTACTAGAACCCATTTTCACTACATTGTTCATATCATCTAAACCCTTATTGAACTCATGGGTTCCAACCTGAAGAAAAGCAACACCCTCTATCATATATGCATTTTGACCTCTACAAGGGCCAGTTATAGGTCTAGTTCACTGGAAACCAGCTTGAAAATACCCATTAGCTGCAAAATTTTCTCTGTTATTTGAAGCATTCATGGCATGGCCAGACAATAAATGATGATATTTGAAGAATTCTTGGCACAGATAGAAACCAAGCGTTTAAAGGCTTAAATATTGAGCCCTTAAATTTCAACATAACAATAAGACACTAACAAACCAAGCACAAATTGAGAAGAAGACATGTGAAGGAAAGAAGAATATATGTGCAACTTATATGGCCAACTTGTACATGTGATTCTACTACCCTGAATTCTCAAAGACAAGACAACCAGTCATAATTTCTTAGATTTCCATTAGATCTCTAGGACAAGAAAAGCTTCCATTAATTCTTAGAATTCCATGAGATAATACCAGTTGCTTTTCAATTATTGACACATACAAAAAAATTATGGTCCAACAATGATAGAAGGTGTCATAATATATAATCATATGAGAATCAACATAAATATAATTAAAAATTATACACACACAATGTTTTAAAAATCAGAATTGATCAAGGATCAACTCAGACTCGGACTGATCTAATTTTAATGACTTGGTTTACTAAAAAATACATAAAATATTTAAATTTTAATGAAAAATATATATTTTAAAGGATTCCAAACCATTAATGAAAAAATATGCAAATTTTGCTCACATATATACCATGTAAGGGAAAATATATCAAATTGGCAACAAGTGCAATACATATTAGCAACAAAATACATAATCAATGATGATCTAAATGACCTCTTGAGTCCAAAAAACATTGTACAATGTACTAGATTACCACATTGTATATAGTAGAAACCATTGATGAACATGATCAATCATCAAACTCATCACCACAACTACAAATGGGATCCTCAACATAAGCTACAAAACCATCCTCTAACTTAGAATCTTTGAACTCCCTAGACTCGTTAGGGAAATGTGCAACTACATTGGTAGTACTAGCAGAAGATCGAGTTGCATGGCTAGTTCTTGCATGTGCCATGCATGGTATGGTTGAGGTTGCTAGAATTAGGTTTTAGGTTTTTTTTTTTTAAATTGAATTTTCCATGAACAGTGCAGCATGGTGGGGTCCCTGGCCAACTCGGTTGAGAAGGTATGGACTCAATTGAGTTGGATTGGTTTGGCACCAAATCAGCTAAGTCATGCCTTAGCTTGACTGGTTCAATACCAAACTAGTCCCCCAAACCAAGAAAAGGACCAAGTTGACTTCATTATGGGTTGACTCGATCAACTCAACCAAGTTAGGGGTTGACACTTTGATCAACTTTGTACAATATTTTTAAATTTGTTATACTACATAGGCTTAATTAAAAAATTGATCACAAGAGTCTCCTGCCTACCCCTTTCCATCGTGGCTCATTTGTCCTATTAGCTTGGAACATATGCCTCTAGTATGATTTTCAAAATTACCAAAGGGTTCTTTCAAAACAAATTGAGAAGGGTCCTTGGAGGGTGAGTTTAACATGCTTGTCTAGGTCATGGTGTTAGCTTCCATAGTAGTAATGGAAGGTGCTTGTATTTCCTTAGTCTCTTGGACAACTACATGTATCTTTTCCAATGCATATCCCTTTGCAGTTGAAAGAGATGAACGTCTCCTTCACCAATCTACCATAACAATGGTGAGAGAGACTTAGCATTCAACCAAGTGTTCAACAAAGGAAACAATTTTGTATAAGTCTCAAGGTCCTTTTCCAGATATGTTATCCTCTAGTCAAACCTCTATATTTTCTCCTTCAAGTGTCAGTTATCCTTTTGGATCTACACATTGATGGCCCCTAGGTCCTCCAACCTTTCTCTTTTCAGTTCTTTACCCATGTTGGGTCTTTCTTTCTCCTCAAAGTGTTAGCAACTTATTCTAGGTCACATATTTACCTGCTCTAATAATAATATGATCCGTAAACGATAAGCCTATGGTCCATCTGTATCGCCAACATGGATCTTCCACAAAATTAAAATAATTGATTGTCTCTATAATCAAAACCACATTTATATCAAACTTCACAATGTGAATTCATATTCATAACCATGAATTGAAGGCTATGCTTCTCATTTGGTTCCACTGCTCAATTCACTAGCTTGTAAATCCAATTAAATAAACATAACTTAATTTAAACAAATTCGACCCAATAGTCCAAATCTGTTTTCAAGCCAAATGTATACTCTACTATTTAAATGTTCCTAAACAACACTTAAACCAATTGTAAATCTACCCATTCACAATGTAACCAATTAATGAACATGAGCACCCAACTCCATGCTTGTTATTACCAACATAATGGATGAGCAATGTTAGATATGTTTATGAATCCATACATGGGTGGTTGTAAGTGATAACACTTATGTGCATTCATGATTGTAGCCAAGTAAATTGTGAATTGAATATGGTACTCTGAATGTTAAAGTATCAAACCCAGCTACTATATCAACAACCCATCCAAACCAAAATATATTTGCAAGCAATAAGCAAGGTGCTTCACTCTTTCTCTCTTGTTTTCATTGTTCTCACCACAACCTCAGGTCATTACATGCAAATATATACATGTTGTTTTCATACTGATGGTTGAAGTTGATAATCATTGCACCAATGGAGGTGCATGGTTGTCACAATGTTGACCTAGGTGATGTCTAGAAAATGTTACAATGTTGAGTCATTTCACATAGGGGAATCCCACCAAGGCAAAGTGCACTACCACAACACACATCATCCAACCACATCAACATCATAAGATAAAGGGGCAATAGAAAATGCTAACCCTTCTAATCATCAAGTATGTCCCCACCACACATCCAACACAAGAGGACCATGTAGAACACACTCTCCCTAATGACACAAATAACACATCACCATGTAAAATTCATTAGGAAGCTCCAACAACAACATAAAACATATACCTCCTAACACCATCATTTAACCCCTTGGGGAGCTAGACCCATAATTCAAGGACAAGATGTAGCACCTCCAAGATAAACAAGTATACCAAAACCATGCCATAATAACATAGCATTCTCTATAACCATCAAAAGTGAAACCAAAGGGTGATCAACAAGGAAAGAACATGTGAAAATACCACCAAACTAGAAATCATAATCATCCAACCAAGTAGAAGTGACACTCCCACAACCAAAGAACTCCATCAAATAATCCAATTCCATGAAGAGATGGGGATCCATGAATATGCATACCGCCAAGTTGGTCCAATGCTCCAAGTTACTAGTTGCAAATATCCATCAATGTGATGAAAATCATAATGTGGGACCTTATACAATATGGGGTGTAATAATACCCACTCCATGTTCATTGTCACCCTAGATAAAATCTCCTCGATGAGGAAAGATTGTGTGCCCACTTTTTAATCCCTTTACTTCCATTAAGCCATAAGAAACAAATTTTCCTTAATTCACAAGTGAAGTTACTTATCCATAGAGTAATGTGCTCACAATCATAAACATGTTGTCTACTCCTTCCAAGTGTTAGATTGAAAATCCCAATCTTCGTAGTGCCTAGAACAAGGTTGTTAGGAGTGGGGAGTGAGAGCAGGAACTTGCAATTTTCAAAAAGCTTCCGGGAGAAAAAAGTTTCAAGAGTGTTTCTATATAATACATATTTTAATATATTTTGAGGCATATATATTCAAAAAAACATGCAGAATGTCGAATTAGTTGTAGAAAACATGAAAACATATATTTAACTATTAGATTAATGATGATCATTAAAGCATCAAATATTAAGTACACGTATAACATCAATCATCTAGTAGTTATAACCTATAACATTGTCAACAAATGATCAATCATCAACCACAACATCAAACTTCAAGTTTCAACATATAAAATGTGTCATCAACAAATTGTGACAGATAAAATCAAGCATGAAACAAAATAGAGCATGGCCCACACGCAATGTTGGAAGTTGTGAAGATAAAGGAAAAGTTCTTGCATCTAAAAACCTGTAAGTGGATGGGAGTGGCATATTTGCTCCATGAATATGATCACCATCATGATCACCCAAAATTTCATCCTATAATCACTAAAGCTATGGCTCCATCCTCCAAATTAGCCTCCTATGGATTTTTGTCCCAAGTCACATATGTTCTATCATTCTTTGCTCCCTCATAAAAATGGGACAACAACCTCAAGTTGTACTGCACATAAACCAATCTTTATGCATGTTTTACATTCAAGTTGTTTCTCTTCACATTGTGGATGAAGTTGTAGGTGCTCCAACACCTCTTTACAAAAAAAGTGTTAACGACCTGCGAAACCACCCTCACAACCAATTTATATAAGATGTGGTAGAGAAGCCATACATGGTTCCACCATTCAATAGGATTCAACCTATCTTGATCTTTAGTTACATGTAGGTTAGAAAAGACTCCAGGTTCACTAATGTACTTACTCAATTGGCTTCATACTTGAGCACACTCCTCTTCATCAAGGACCAATTTGTCTAATGTAGGCATATACCTATTTTGTACCTCTGGATCTATGTGTGGTTTTCTCCTAACCCCACCCCCAAGTGTTAGTTTGGCTAACCAAGATGGAGAATAACATTTGGGAGTAAGGATATATGCTAGGCACGAAGTGGAACATTCATATTATCCCACATTTTGATCACATGTTTATGAATATGATCATACAAGATCACATCTCTCAAACACATATTTCATTAAATTTGGAAATATTCAATGGATCTAGAATTTTAGAACTTTAGCTAGATTGAGTTTTTTCAAAATAAGGAATTAGAAAATCGCTTAATTAACTACTTTGAATGTATATATTCACCATTTTTTTGTTATAAAGGTATCATTATGAACTCTCTTGTATCATTATAATTTATTTCCATTACTATTATTTATATTTTTCTATTGAAAGCTAAGTGGATCTAGATCAAAACAATGGATCACGATTTAATTGCATCTTAACATGTGTTAAGTAAAAAAAAAATGGATCTAAATTAGAAATAGTGGATCTAGAATTTTGAACTAAATTAGTAAGATTGTTTTTCAAATTGGGGAATTAGAAAATGGTTTGGTTCACTACTTTGAATGTATATATTCACCATTTTTGTGATAAATTTATCATGATAAACTATATAAAGCCAAATTTACATAAACTTGTAGAAGCAAATCTTTCATGTCTTAGACTTGGATTCCTTACATTGTTTCTATTAATGTTATTTATAACTTGTATTAAAAGCTAATTTGATTAAGGTTATTTAATGATATTAATATTGTGTCTCTTACTATTATTAACCAATTTAATCATAATTTAATATACTAACTAGTGTTGAGTTAGTATACTAGTAGAAGGTTGGCAGAATTTTAGAGTGACCTATATAAAAGTTATTTAATGACATAATATCAATGTGTTTCTTACTATTATAACAATTTTAGTTATAGACATAGTAAGTAATATTGTCTATATTGAGAATTATATTTTATTATATTAGGAGGTTGACAACATTTTATAGTCAACAAAGGAAAATATTATGTGTGAGTTACTACATATTAAGTTTGTTGTGTCACGATCAAAGTAAATTATAAATTAGAATAAAAACATAATTTATTTCTATTATTATTATGTATATTTTCTATTGAAAGCTAAGTTGATCAAGGATTACATTATGAATAATAGATTTGTAAGAAATTTCTCACATATACATTTATTTAATGGCATTAATAATTAATGTCCATTACTAATATATTATTTTTTTGTGACTAATAGAATCAACAACTAGTTGGGCACGTGTCGTTTTATCCAACTGCTACCACTATAACCTCCAGACATGCCAATGTGACCCCTCATGTGGCACACAAGGTAAGTCAGGGTTTTGAACTGGTGACTTTACATAACAGAGTGCCTTAATAGTATACTACATCACCTATTATTCTACACCCCAAGGGCTATGTCTATTACTATTATTAACCTGGCTTTTAGTTATAATTTAATATTATAGTCACTAGTATGTCTCAACATTGAGTTACTATAGTAACTCTAGGAGATTAGCACCATCTTGGAGTGACCTATAAAGATATTGAATGACATAATACCAATGTGTTTGTTACTATAACAATTTTATTTATTGTCATAGTAACTAACATTGTCTGTGTTGAGTACTATATTTTATTATAGGAAGTTTGCACCATTTTAAAGTCCACAAGAGAAACTATTTCATTATTAAGTCTAGGTTTACCCTTGTAATGATCAAAATAAATTATGAATTAGAATAACAACAAAATTTATCTCTATTATTATTTATATTTTTGTATTAAAATCTAAGTAACTTATTGAGGTTTACTTCATCAATAATAGATTAATATACCAGAGATTTCTTACCTATAATGTTATTTAATGAGATTGATGTTAATATTGTCTTATATTTTTGTATTAAAAGCTAAGTAATTGATTGAGGTTTACTTCAACAATAATAGAATAATATACCAAAAATTTCTTACCTATAAATTTATTTAATGATATTGATGTTAATATTGTGTTCAATGTTCTTATTTATCATTTCAACAATCAAAATCAATTAATAATTAGAATAGCAACAAAGTAGTACACTTTGTTTTTTTTTTCAAATACCGAAGGAAAGATGGAAAAGAACACATTAATATTCCTCTAAAAATTAGATTCCTTACATAATTTATGTTATAATTAATATTTATATTTATTTATTATAGTAAAGTTTATCAAAAATTGACTCATGAATAATAGTTTGTGTAAGTAATTTCTTACCTATAAATATGTTTAACGACATAGTAATTGTATTTGTTACTATTATTAACCATTTTGATAATTGACACTAACTATTTTATCTGTGTTGAGTATAATGTTCACACCATTTTAGAGTTTGCAAGTTGTTTAATTGTCAAAATCAAATTACTATGAATTAGAATGCAACATAGTAGTACAATTTGATTTATATCAAATATAATAAGGAATGTTTGGGAAAACTCACTTCATACTATATCACAAGACTTGTCTAATATTTATTCATGAAGTGTTTAAACTTTTCATATTGAAAATAATACTAATTAGTTACTTCAATATAGTTTTAATATACCAAGTATAGAAAATGTTTTTAAGTGCATTATTGGATTTGATTATGCAAGGTTCATATAGTGAGAAGTTATATTGATCTAAACAAATCATTAAAAAGTTCAATATTGAATGGTGTCGTGTAATTTTCATAACACATCATCACATGAATACATTGAAGTTGAACCAAAATTTGCATATATGTATTAAATATTATAAAACTCCTCAAAAAATAATATGAAGAGAATATTTGATATATACACCAAACATTGAAAATTGTATCTTCATGTATATTAGTAGATCCTTCAAAGGACAAAATTACATTCATGATTCATCTCCACATGATCTCATGGTATTCGCTCAAGTAGATCAAGTACAACTTCTACACCACATGTATTTATCTTGGTCTTTTTGAAATGTTCTTTTTTTGGCATCCATGCCCAAACTATGGTATTAATTGGAATAGATCCAAGTTCTGTGTCATTAGGATTTGATACCCAATATTGTTATAATATTTTTCCCTTGTATTTCCCTTAACTAAGCTTCCACCTATCAACTTTTGCATGAAGAGTCTTGCTTTGATTGTCTTGGAAGATATTCAAGGTGGCCTTTTCCATCCAAATCATCTCCCCTTCATTCTCATTTCCTAATATAACTAGAAACATCTTTCGTTTCTCAACATCAATCATAGGATTGAATGTTGGTTTTGGTTTGTTGCACTTGGGTCCAACATATACTAGTTCATTTGTCACGTTATCGAAATATTCATTCATAATACTTGAGATTACATGGAGTGCATTACGGTTAGCATTGACAATTTGCCTTGTCTTGGGTCAAAAATCCTCAGAATATGAATCACTTCCTTCCACTATTGTATGATCATTGTACATTTCATATAATGTATCAAGAACTCTTTCCCAATACTCTATTCTATTTTTCCACTCCTCTATAACAATTGGTGAATCATCATTGTCGATAGTGTCTTTCCACATTTTTATGTATGATGTTATTCCTTCCTTTAGTTCTTTTAAAGAGACATCATTCTCTTTGGGACCTAAGAAAGATGGCTTCCTTGTGGAAAATTTAGGTTGACATTCCTCATTTATATTCCACAACTCAACTGGTTCTGACCACTAAATATCTGTGATGGATTCTTTGTACCTTAGTATTGGAACATAATTGAGTACAAGAAATTGGAAGTACTGGACATTAAGATGTTTGACTAGTGCATGTTTTCCTTCCTTGATGTATCCTTTAAGGAAACTTTTGTAGTCATACACCTTGTCAATTAGTGTAGGTGGAAAGACTCATTTTTCTTCAACCGTGTGATATGTATCCATCATATCAGGTAAATAATATATGTATTTACTTTTCAAGTTGGAAGACATTCTTTCATAGGTTCCATCTATGTCTCCATGAATGTGTCCCACAAGAAAGAACCCAACCTCAATAGTGATGAAGACACGAAGTGCAATTAAAAGTGATAGAAACATGAAAAGATAACAATTCTTACTGTCACTTGTTTCATTGTCAAACTATAACAACAAATGTGGAGGAATAGGTTTAAAATCAACATTCTGATTTTTTTATCTTCCATGGGATAGAAAATCATCCTTGTACACTCTACATTTTGAGTAAATACAATTGTCTAGTAATGCATTTGAGAGTGGGTTTCTAGAACTTCCACTCTCATAAAGCAAATCACCATACATATCAAGGTGTGGGTCTTGAAGGTCCCTCAAGCACTTTACAAGGGATGTAATGGTAAATTGTGATCCCATATGTACAAATGGTAGGGATAAATGACCAAAACCTCATGTCTTAGGCCCATGTGTTAGCATACAAGTCAATGACAAACCCAACTTTGTTCCTACAACAGATTTCAATTCGACATGTAGTCTTGGGATTGAAGTCTTTGTTTTATCCATTTTATCATGGATACTTCTCAAATATGTTGAAATTACTTATACAACTGAGAGGAGGGGGGGGGCGCTGTGAATCAGTTGGCTTTGAGCTTAAACAATATTAAGTCTATTAAAACATTCTTAATCTTTCTTCAAGTGATCATCAACATTATACAGCATATGGACAGTAAAAGTAAAAATCATCAGTCACACCCAAGATATACACAGAGACAGATTTTCACGAGGAAACCCATAAAGGGAGAAAACCTCTTCTTCTTCGAAATGATAGGTAGTCTTTTAAGTTCTATACATCATCTTTAATTGAGCACCAAATCAATGTGACGCTGCTACCTCTGTTTTACAAGCTGCAACTTGTTTGAGAGCACCAACTCTCTAGTTTTTCTAGCACCCACTAGAAGGAAGCACCAACTCCCTAGTTTCTCTAGCACCCACTAGAAGGAAGCACCAACTCCCTATATGTTCCAACACCAACTGGATGGAAGCACCAACTTCCAATTACACAGGCTCCAACCTGTATAACAGAGACCACTTGTTCTCCCTTGCACCACCCTACCACCCTGGTTTCTCTGGCTGCAACCAAATGGAAGCTACAACTTCCTGTGTTCAAGATCCCACTTGAACCTCTAAAGACAACAATCCTCCCGAGCACCTCCCAACCTCCCTATAACATATATGAACATATAAACATTCAACTACACAGATGCATCAATTTTTACCAATCTTTCTTTGTTCTGTACATCTGGTCATCATCTAACTGTTCTGCAATTCATTTCTTTCTCTGTCTGTTCAGCAGGTCTGCTCTGCATCAACTTGTTCTATCATTCTGCTCTTCTTCAAATTGTTCTGTTATTCTGCTCTGTGTTTCATCTCACACTGCACATATGCTCATATGCTCAATCTCATACTATGCATACTCTCATTTTCCTTTTCTTACAGTTTCATTCTTTTCTCATACAGAACAACCACACACACACAGTATGTCTCATCTTCTTTTATACACACCTACACAACGGTTCAACTTCCCAACTCCTTAGGCAAAAGGATGAAAACTATCTAAGAAACTAAAACACCAACTAATCGACAATCATGAGTCTGTTTCGATAACAGATTCGAAACTGAGGAGTTAATTGTGAGAGAGAACAATAACCCTCCGATCAACACTTGATCTGATGGTTCAGATCATTCCGTGATTTCGCATATCGCTATTTCGACATTCCTGATGTTCAATTTTCTTGTCACTTCCAAATATTGATCCCCGATACTCCGTGAAGAAGTCAGATCAACAGTCCAGATCACTTCTTGATCTGACAATTCAGATTTAGTCGAGATTTCACACATCGTGATTTTGAGACTCTTGGCGTTCAGTGTTTTTGTCACTTACACATCTCGATCCACGAAACTCCGTGAAGAAGTCAGATCAACGGTCCATATCACTTCTTGATCTGACGATTGCAATTATGTTGCGATTTTGCATATCACGATATCAGGATTCTTGATGTTAATATTCTTTGACATTTCCAACACTCGATCCTCGAAACCCCGAAAGGAACTTGGATCAACGGTCCAGATTCAATCTTGATTCAATGGCTGCGATTAAATTGTGATTTCGCATATCGCGATTTCAGAATTCTTATTGCATTGTTCCTTTTCCCTCTCCATGTCACGATTCACGAAACTCCGATATGGAGTTGGATCAACGGTTCAGATCTGATCTTGGTTCAACGGCTGCGATTAAGTCACGATTTTGCATATCGTGAAATCGAGATTCCTGTGGATGATATTACTTGACATCTCCAACTCTCGATCGTAGAAACTCTAACATGGACTGCAATCAACGGTCCAGATTCAATTTTAATCTGACGGCTCAAATTAAATCGTGATTTTTCATATCATGATTACTCTCGCTTCTCCTTGTACTTTAAAGAACGTGCAGGTTATTCTTGATCCAACGATGGTCAGATCTTGTGCTTAGATCTAATGCCTGAGATTTGTCTTCCTCTTCAACGCACTCTTCTTGTCTTCATTCAGATCTAACGACCCTCGTTCTATCAGGAATTTTGAATGGGATCCGATGACCGGAAATGCTTCTCAAACCTTACTGGCCTTCGATCATTCTATCATCATGCCATCTTCATTGTTTTACTTGCCATCAATGACAAGCATTCGCTGTCTGTAAAATATTTTCCATTCGTTGTCTATTAAATATTTTCCAACAATCTCCCCCTTTGGCATTGATGGCAACACAAGCACCCACAAATGATTCTCAAACGTTACGGGCCTTTGATCATTCTATCATCATGCCATCTTCAATGTTGTACTTGCCATCAATGAAAAGCATTCGCTGTCTGTAAAATATTTGTCATTCGTTGTCTATTAAATCTTTGCCAACAATCTCCCCCTTTGGCATTGATGGCAACACAAGCACCCACTTGCATTCATAATCGATTGCAATCTGACTCGATTGCATTCAGATTCGACTCTCCTCCCGAACTCTTTTCTCCCCCTTTGACATCAATGTCAAAGAAGAAACACTCTTCCCCTGATCTGTTGCAAAACATACTCCCCCTGTCAACTATAAGCATCTTGGAAATACACCAGATATTCAATAAGTACTCCCCCTGACCAGGTGAATAGATTAGACACAAGAGATTATAACCCCCAACTTTTGACGAAGATATCCAAAAGGGGTCGACGCTAATGGTTTAGTAAAGATATCAACAATCTGTTCTGTAGAAGGTATATAATTCAGTTGAACAATTTTGTTTGTAACTTGTTCTCTGAGAAAATGATACTTGATTGGAATATGCTTAGTCTTGGAATGAAGAACAGGATTCTTGGAGACACTAATGGCACTGGTGTTATCACAATCAATTGGAATGGGATTAGTGTAATTTACCTTCTGAACTGCAAGAGTTTGTATCATCCATAAAATTTGTGTGCAGCAAGTAGCAACAACAATGTATTCTGCCTCTGTAGTGGATAATGAAACGGATCCTTTCTTTTTACTAAGCCATGCAACTAATGAGTCACCCAGAAAAAATGCTCCTCCACTGGTGCTTTTTCTTTCATCAACACAGTTTGCCCAGTCTACATCTGAATAAGCAGTTAACTGGAAATTCTGATTTCTAGGATACCACAGACCATAATTCATTGTTCCCTTCAAATATTTAAATATCCTTTTGACGGATACCGAATTTGTTTAGGAGCAGACTGAAAACAACCTACCATTGCAACAGCTTGCATTATATCAGGACGGGATGCTGTGAT
>ML785738.1:640624-661303 GCA_009831015.1 Picea engelmannii
GAATCCATCTTAGTATCCAACTTAGCTTCCATTGAATCCATCTTATTTTGTAGTTCATTTATGTCCCTACGCATTTCTTCACCTTCATCAAGAGTCCAAGTAGAATTTTCTGGAGGCTTATTTGGTGTAGAAGTTCCCTTTTTTTGTGGCATGTTGGCCAAGTATCACTTTTGAACCTTGATTTTGAGGTAGTTTTGCTAGACAATATTTCTTCTGTTGTATCTCCCAAGTTTTGGCCCTTCTGGGTATGAAACTTTATTTTATGTAGTTCTCTAATATTTCTTCTCTGCAATGCCATAGGTCTGATCAAAATTGGATGTGCCAAGTGGATTTTACTGTAACTTCCCCACAACTTGCCGAGTTTGGCCCTTCTAGAAGATCTCACTTGTATAGTGTGCCCCAGACAAAATAATTGATATTAAATTCTAAAAATCACACCAGAAATACTATAGACTGTCCATGATCCAATGAAACCAGTCCCACTCAATTTGGATACTCTAGGAAGAAGTTATGACTGTTTTACCTGGAACACCTTCTTGAGACTAGTCAATAGGACTAGTCAGATACCCTATCTTACACAGAGTGTATCTACAAATTTAAGATGACTCGGAATCTGAAATTTGTACCACAGATACCTTAATAATTTTTGTAAATATCCTCTAGATTTTAGGGTCTGAAACGTTATAGAAAAGTTTTTATAGCACAAATTCTGCAATGACTTAGTTCAGGTTTATTCCAGAACCCTATCTTGTACAGGCTATATCTCTGAAATTATATGGTCTCAAGAGCTAAATTTTGAACCCAACGTACCTTGATCCATCTAATAAATATCCTCCAAGCCGTTCCTTCTGAAACATTGTAGAAAAAAAGTTATAGAAAAAATTCCAAGGTGTCTCAGATGTAGCAGCGAAACCCCAAGACCTTGAGCTCTGATACCATATGTTAAGAACCAAATATCAATATAGCATAGAAAAAACTCAAAAAAAGTACTCAACACCTTGAAAAAGAGATAATTTTAGATAATAAGCCTCTTCGAGGGGGAAACCTCCTTTCACCCCACTTAAATGTTCAAGTACAAGATGATTCAAAATGAAAATGTCTCCTTGGTATATATAGGAGACTAGGAGGTATAATTAAAACTAATGGCCTAAAGCCGACATAAATAAAATAACATTATTAATATAATATGTCCCAATTAAGGGGTAATGAGCCAATATTAAGGCTTAACATAACACATGCTTCAAGATTTTGATTTACCTATGTTGTGCCTCAAATCCATGATCTTCCATGAATGTGTGTCCCCTTCATCAACATCCTCCACAATAAAATGTGGTTGAGTGACATCAATTATCAAAAATGTAGCATAGCCTGCATTAACCCTTTCTCCACCATAAAAAATCCCAATGTCTATAGATTCAACCCTTCCTAACCCAATAACTTGACCATTAATTAGGAGGTCAATAGAGTCCTCTTTTGTTAAAATTATATTCTCCATTGTAACTCCTATGAATTCTATAACACACAATTGAATTGTAATTTGTAATTAAGGTTAAACCATGTAAAGTGTCTCGTATAATTTAGCAAAAACACAACCTTCAAAAAATAAATATAGTTACAATAATTAAAAATTGTATGGCAATTATTTTGTATGCAATGAAAAACCTTTCCCCACCATCCACCAAATAACACTTTTCATATAAATTATACATAATATATATATGAATACCTGACAATTAGAAATCCAAGTAGTATTATAGAATGAAAAATATAAACTCATTTTAAACCAACAAGTTCATATTTAACTACAGAGATGACACTTGTTTTATTGATGTATGTGTGAATTGTGCTCATAAGACATTTGCAAAAGTTGTAGCACCACGAGGTCCTTTGGAAAATCAAAGAAAGTCCAACATGGATGTTATGTTAGATGTTAAACAAGTCCCATGAGAAGGACCAGTGATATTTATAGATAGCTTTGCAGGGATGTTTAATGTCTAAACATGATAAATTGGAAGCCAAGCTAGAGATTTTCTTCCAAATAGAAGTTTTGTTAATATAAATACTAGATCATTCTCATTTTTTTTTACTCTGAAAGTTAGGAACTCTCATTTTGAATCTTTAGTTCAAATGTTAGGACTCCCTACCTAAACTCATCTGAGGACATACTCTTTAAGATGGATACATAGGGATGTTGAACTTTAGAACCTCAAAAAGTGTAGATTTAAGTTTTTTCAAACAATTATGTTGATGAGGTAGAGTGTGTATTGTACCTCTAGCAATTAGTGAAATTATTTTTGGAAGCTCTTAACTATACAACAGAGATTCCATATTATTTAGGAGAAAAATAATACATCTTGTTAAAATATTTGCACTTGTTACTTTAATAGTTTCACTTGTGCATTGGAAGTAAAGTATAGTATACTTAATCATGCATTGTTCATAAACTTCAAAATTGTATAGAGATCACACTATTCTATGTGGCTTAAAAGATTATGATTGGATCATTGTGCTTGTACCGAGAGGAAAACTATAAACCATTATCTTTTAGTCCATCTCACGTACAAGTGCAAAACCACCAACAACATTATATTTGAATACACTACTTGTTGGGTCATCGTGGATCTTCGTAGCTTGTTCTAGATCCAACAACGGGCACACTCAAAGACAAAAAAATAACCGTGGTGATCATTAGGACAAAGGAACCCTTGAAGAATTGATTGCACAAGCATAATCGCATTACCAACAACAAAATTACACCATGAAGGAAAGTTAGCACTTGTTATCTTCCCTTCTAGCACAAACATAAATGCATTCCCAACAACAATATTGCACCATGAAGGAAAGTTAGTGCTTGCTATCTTTCCTTCTAACACATTGCCAACAGCTACATTGCACCATGAAGGAAAAATTTCTTTCTAGCACAAGGACAACAACATTGGCCACACCAACATTACACAATGAAGGAAAGTTATCACATGCTAGTTTTCCTTCAAGCACCGGCACAAATGTTTTTTCTAGCACAAAAACAATAGCATTTCCCACAATAACATTACACAATGAAGGAATACTTGTAAATGATAGCTTTTCTTCTAGCATCAGTAGAAGCACATTGTGGACATACTCTTTAAGATGGATACATAGGGATGTTGAACTTTAGAACCTCAAAAAGTGTAGATTTAAGTTTGGTCAAACAATTATGTTGATGAGGTAGAGTGTGTTTTGTACCTCTAGCCATTAGTGAAATTATTTTTGGAAGCTCTTAACTATACAATAGAGATTCCATATTATTTAGGAGAAAAATAATACATCTTTTTTAAATAGTTGCGCTTGTTACTTTAATAGTTTCACTTGTGAATTGGAAGCAAAGTATAGTATACTTAATCATACATTATTCATAAACTTTAAAATTGTACAGAGATCACACTATTCTATGTGGATTACAAGATTATGATTGGATCATTGTGCTTGTGCCGGGAGGACACCTATAAACCATTATCTTTTATTCCATCTCAAGCACAAGTGAAAAACCAACAACAACATCATATTTAAATACACTACTTGTTGCGTCATCGTGGATCTTCATATCTTGTTCCAGATCCAACAATGGACACACTCAAAGACAAAACAATAACCGTGGTGGTCATTAGGACAAAAGAACCCTTGAAGAATTGATTGCACAAGCATAATCACATTACCAGCAACAAAATTACACCATGAAGGAAAGTTAGCACTTGTTATCTTCCCTTCTAGCACAAACATAAATGCATTCCCAACAACAATATTGCACCATGAAGGAAAGTTAGTGCTTGCTATCTTTCCTTCTAACACATTGCCAACAACTACATTGCACCATGAAGGAAAATTTTCTTTCTAGCATGAGGACAACAACATTGGCCACACCAACATTGCACAATGAAGGAAAGTTAGCACATGCTATTTTTCCTTCTAGCACCGACACAAATGTTTTTTCTAGCACAAAAACAATAGCATTGCCCACAACAACATTGCACAATGAAGGAATACTTGTGAATGCTAGCTCTTCTTCTAGCATCAGTAGAAGCACATTGAAAACAACAACACTTCACCATTAAGGAAAGCTAGCACTTGCTATCTTTTCTTCTTGCATAAACACAAGAACATTTTCAGCAACAACATTCTGATGTGAAGGAAAGCTAACATACACTATTTTTCCTTCTACCACAAACTCAAGTGTATTACCAACAACAATATTGCACTATAAATGAAAGCTAGCACATGATAGCTTTCCTTCTAGTACAAACAAGTCTAGTGCGTTGCTAAGTAATGTTTTGCATTGTGAAGGAAAGCTAGTACCTGGTAGCTTTCCTTTTAGCATAAGCATAAGCACAATGCCAACAACAATAGTGCACCATGAAGGAAAGCTAACACCTTATAGCTTTCCTTCTAACATATTGGCAATAAGAACATTGCACCGAAGGAAAATTTTATTTCTAGCATAAGATCAACAACATTGCCCACACCAAAAGCACAATTAAGGAAAACTAATGCATGCTATCTTTATTTATATCATCGGTACAAGCACATTTACAACAACAACACTGCAATATGAAGGAAAGATAGTTCCCACTATTCTTGCACAAGCATCAATGCATTTCCAACAATAACGTTCCACTAATAAGGAAAGATAGTGCATGCTAGCCTTCCTTTTAGCACAAGCACAAGTGTATTGCCAACAAAAACATTACACTATAAAGGAAACTAACACATGCTAGTTTTCCTTCTAATACAAGCACAAGTGCATTGCCAAGAAATACATTGCATCATGAACAAAATCTAGTAGGTGCTAGTTTTCCTCTAGCATAAGCACAAACAGATTGCCAATAACAACATTGCACTGTGAAGGAAACTTTTTTTGTAGCACAATAACAACAACATTGCACCATGAAAGAAAGCTATCATGTGTTAGTTTTTCATCTAGCACCAACACAAGTGCATTTCCAACAACAACACTGCATCATGAAGGAAAGCTAGTATATGCTATCTTTCCTTCTTGCAAACACGCCAACACATTTCCAACAATAAAATTCAACTGTGAAGGTAATCTAGCGCACACTAGCTTTCCTTCTAGCACAAGAACAAGTGCATTGCCAACAATAACATTGCACTATGAATGAAAGCTAGCACATGTTAGATTTCCTTCTAATACAAACACAAATGAAAACTAGCACATGCTAACTTTCCTTCTAGTACAAGCACAAGTGCATTACCAAGAAATAAATTGCATCATAAAGAAAATTCATCACTTGATATCTTTCCTTTGGCTTTCCTTATAACATAAGAACAAACACATTGTCAACAGCAATATTGCACCATGAAGGAAAGCTAGCCCATGCTAGTTTTCCTTACTACACATTGACAAGAACATCATTGCACAGAGAATGCAATCTTTCTTTCTAGAACAAAAACAACAACATTGCCCACAATAACTTTACACAATAAAGGAATACTTGTACATGCTAGTTTTACTTCTAGCACAAGAAAAAGCACATTTTGAACAACATCGTTCCACTGTGGAGGAAAGTTAGAACATGCTAGCTTTCC
Organism: Picea engelmannii; assembly: GCA_009831015.1. Classification (NCBI taxonomy): domain Eukaryota; kingdom Viridiplantae; phylum Streptophyta; class Pinopsida; order Pinales; family Pinaceae; genus Picea; species Picea engelmannii. Next base: position 646,205 of record ML785738.1, read on the forward strand.
CTCTTGCACAAGAACAAATGCATCTTGAACAACATCATTCCACCATGGAAGAAAGCTAGTGTGTGCTAGTTTTCCTCCTTGTACAAGAACAAGTGCATCTCAAACAACATCCTTCCACCATGGGGGGAAATTAGCATGTGCTAGATTTCCCTCTTGCACTAGAACAAATTCATCCCGAACATCATTCCATTGTGGGGGAAATATAGCACATACTAACTTTCCTTCTTGCACAAGCACAAGTGCTTCTCGGACAAAATCATTCCACTATGTGCTAGCTTTCCGTCTTGCACAAACACAAGTACATCTCTAACAACATCATTCCAAGGTGGGGGAAAGCTAGCGTGTGCTAGCTTTCCCTCTTGCACAAGTACAAGAACATCTCTAAAAATATAATTCCACCCATGGGAAAGATATGAACTAACTTTCCCTCTTTCACAAGTACAAGCACATCTCAAAAAATATCATTCCACCCATGGGAAAGGTAGTGTGTGCTATTTTTTTCTCTTGCAAAAAAAAAAACGCATATCAAACAACATCATTCCACTGGGGGGGGGAAAGCTAGTTTGTGCTAGCTTTCCTTCTTGCACAAGCATAAGTGCATCTTGAAAAAAATCATTCCACCATGGGGGAAAGGTAGCACATGCTATCTTTCCCTCTTACAGAATCACAAGCACATCACAAACATCATTCCACCGTGGGGGAAATCTAGCACATTCTAGCTTTCCCCCTTGCAAAAGCACAAGCACATCTTGAACAACATCATTCCAATGTGGGGGAAAGCTAGTATGTGCTAGCTTTCCCTTTTTCACAAACACAAATGCATCTCAAGCAACATAATTCCATCGTGGGGGAAATCTAGCATGTTCTAGCTTCTCATCTTGCACAAGCACAAAAGCATCTCGAATGACATCATTCCACTGTGGTGGAAAGATAGTGTGTGTTATATTTTTGTCTTGCACAAGAACATATATAACAACATCCCATCGTGGGGGAAATCTAGCATGTGTTAGCTTTCCCTCTTAGTCAAGCACAAGTGCATATTGAATAACATCATTCCACCATGAAGTAAAGATAGCGTGTGCTAGCTTTCCCTCCTTCACAAGCACAATTTCATCTCGAACGACAACATTCCACCATGGGGGAAAGCTAGCGTGTGCTAGCTTTCCCTCCTTCACAAGCACAAGTTCATCTCAAACAACATCATTCCACTGTGGTGGAAAGCTAGTGCATGCTAGCTTTCCATCTTACACAAGCATAAGCATTTCTCAAACAACATCACTCCACTATGGGGGAAAGCCGATGCATGCTAACTTTCCATCTTGCACAAGCACAAGTGCAACTTGAACAACATCATTCCACCATGGGGGAAAGCTATCACATGCTAGCTCTTGCACAAGCACAAGTGCATCTGGAAAAGTACCATTCCACCATGGTAGAAAGATAGCACATGCTAGCTTTCCCTCTTGCACAAGTACAACCACATCTCAAACATCATTCCACCATGTGAGAAAGCTAGTGCGTGCTAGCTTTCCCTCTTGCAAAAGTACAAGCACATCTCAAACAACATCATTCTAGTGTGTTATCTTTCCCTCTTGCAGAAGCATAAGTGCATATCAAACAACATTATTGCACTGTGTCATAGATTTTTTTCTTGCACATGCACAAATACATCTTGAACAACATCATTTCACCATAGGGGAAAGCTGGCATGTGCTAGATTTCCCTCTTGCACAAGTATGAGCACATCTCGAAAAATATCATTCTACCCATGGGAAAACTAGCGAATGCTAGATTTTTCTCTTACACACACACAAGTGCATCTCTAACAACATCATTCCACTATGGGGGAAATCTAGCATGTGCTAGATTTCCATCTTGCACAAGCACAAGTGAATCTCGAACATCATTCCACTATGGGGGAAAGCTACTGCATGTTAGTTTTCCCTCTTGCAGAATCACAAGCGCATCTCAAACATCATTCCACCATCAGGGAAAGCTAGCGCATGCTAACTTTCCCTCTTACAAAAGCGTAAGAGCATCTCAAACAACATCATTCCATTATGGGGGAAAGCTAGCACGTGCTAGTTTTCCCTTTGCACAAACACAAACACATCTCGAACAACATCATTCCACCATATGGAAAGCTAGAGCATGCTATATTTCCATCTTGCACAAACTAAAACGCATCTCAAACATCATTCCATTGTGGGGGAAAGATAGAGCATGCTATCTTTCCATATTGCACAATCACAAGTGCATCTCGAACAACATCATTTCACTGTGGGGGAAAGCTAGTGCATGTTAGCTTTCTATATTGCATCTCGAACAACATCATTTCATTATGGGGGAAAGATAGTGTGTGATAGATTTCTCTCTTGCACAATTGCAAACACATCTCAAACAAAATCATTCTATCATGGGGAAAAGCTAGCACATGCTAGCTTTCCCTCTTGCACAAGCACAAGTGCATATCGAATAACATCAATCCATTGTCGGGGAAAGCTAATGCATGCTAGATTTTCCTCCTTCACAAGCACAAGTTCGTATCGAACAACATTATTCTACCATTGGGAAAAGCTAGCACATGCTAACTTTTTGTTTTGCACAAGAACAAGCATTTCAACAACATCATTCCACCATGGTGGAAAGCTAAGGCATGCTAGCTTTCCCTCTTTCACAAGCATGAGTGCATATTGAATAACATCATTCCACTGAGGGGGCGCTAGCTTCCCTCCTTCACAAACACAAGTTCATCTTGAACAACATCATTCCACCATGGGGGAAAGATGCACATGAAGAATAGCATGTACTAACTTCCTCTCCTTCACAAGAAAAAAATCATTTCAAAAAACAACATCCCACCATTGGGGAATGCTATCATGTCCTAGATTTCCTTCTTGCACTAGCACAATCTTTTCTAGAACATCATTCCACAATGGGGAAAATCTAGCGCATGTTGGCTTTCCCTCTTGCACAAGCACAAGTGCATATCGAATAACATCATTCCATCACGGGGAAAGGTAGCACACAGTAGCTTTCCCTCCTTCACAAGCACAAGTTCATCTCGAACAACATCATTCCACTGTGGGGGAAAGTTAACGCATGCTAGCTTTTCCTCTTGCAGAAGCACAAGCGCATCTCAAACAACATCATTCCACCATCAGGGAAAGCTAACGCGTGATAGTTTTCCCTCTTGCAAAAGCACAAGCACATCACGAAAAACATCATTCCACTATTGGGGAAAGTTGGTGTGTGCTATATTTTTCTTTTACACAAGCACAAATGCATCTCAAACAACACCATTGCACCGTGTGGAAAGATAGCACGTGCTAGCTTTCCTTCTTACACAAGCACAAGTGCATCTCAAACAACATCATTCCACTATGGGGGAAAGCTAGCACATGTTAGCTATCCATATTTCACTAGCGCATCTCGAACAACATCATTCCATTATGGGGGAAAGCTAGTGCGTGCTAGCTTTCTCTCTTGCACAAACACATATCCAACAACATCATTCCACCATGGGTGAAAGCTAGCGCATGTTAGCTTTCCCTCTTTCACAAGCACAAGTGCATATTGAATAACATCATTCCATCATGGGGGAAAGCTAGTGCATGCTAGTTTTCCCTCCTTCAAAATCACAAGTTCATCTCGAACAACATCATTACACCATCGGGGAAAGCTAGCACGTGCTAGCTTTCCGTCTTGCACAAGCACAAGCGTTTCTGGAACAATATTATTCAATTGTGGGGGAAAGCTAACATCTAGCTAGCATGCACTAGTTTTCCCTTCTTCACAAACACAAGTTTATCTCGAACAACATCATTCCACCATGGGGGAAAGCTAGCACTAGCTTTCCCTCTTGCAAAATCACAAGCGCATCTCAAACAACATCACTCCAACATCGGGAAAAGCTAGCATGTGCTATCTTTCCCTCTTGCAGAAGCACAAGAGCATCTCAAACAACATCACTCCAACATCAGGGAAAGCTAGCGCGCGCTAGCTTTCCCTCTTGCAAAAGCGCAAGCACATCTCAAACAACATCATTACACTGTGGGGGAAAGCTAGCGTGTGTTAGCTTTCCCTTTTGCACAAGCACAAATGCATCTCCAACAACATCATTCCATCGTGTGGAAATCTAGCATGTGCTATATTTTCATCTTACACAATCATAAGGACATCTCAACAACATCATTCCACTATGGGGGAAAGCTAGCACGTGTTATCTTTCCATCTTACGCAAGTGCATCTCGAACAACATCATTCTATTGTGGGGTAAAGCTAGCGCATGCTAACTTTCTCTCATGCACAAGCACAAGCACATCTCGAACAACATCATTCCACTGTGGGGGTGCTAGATTTCTCTCTTGCACAAGCACAAGTGCATATTGAATAAGATCATTCCACCATTGGGGGGAAGCTAGCACGTGTTAGCTTTTTCTCCTTCACAAGAACAAGTTCATCTCGAACAACATCAATCCACTATTTGGAAAAGCTAGCATGTGTTAGTTTTTTGTCTTGCACAAACTCAAGTGTTTCTCGAACAACATCATTCCACCATGGATGAAAGATAGCACATGCTAGCTTTCTCTCTTGCATAAGCAAAAGTGCATATTGAAGAACATCATTCCATTGTGGGGGAAAGCTAACGCGTGCTAGCTTTCCCTTTTCGACAAGCACAAGCGCATCCCGAACAACATCATTCCACCATGGAGGAAGGCTAATGCATGTTATCTTTCCTTCTTGCACTAGCATGAGCACACCTCGAACAACATGTATCCACTATGGAGGAAATATAGTGTGTGCTAGCTTTCCTTTCAACAAATACAAATGCATCTCAAACAACATCATTTCACCTTGGAGGAAAGCTAGCACATGTTATCTTTCTTTCTTGCACATGCACAATCGTATCTCGAACAACCTCATTCCACTATGGGGGAAAGGTAGTGCATGCTACCTTTCCCACACTACCTTTCCCTTTTTCAGAAGAACAATCACATCTCAAACAACATCACTCCACTATGGGGGGAATCTAGTGCATGCTAGATTCCTCTCTTGCACAAGCACAAGTCCATCTCGAACAACATCATTCCACCATGGTGGAAAGCTAGTGCATGCTATATTTTCATCTTGCACAAGCACAAACACATCTTGAACAACATCATTCCACCGTGGAGGAAAGCTATCACGTGCTAGCTTTCCCTCTTGCACAAGCACACGCGTATCTCGAACAACATCATTCCACCATGGGGAAAGCTAGTGTGTGCTAGCTTTCCCTATTGGGAAAGCACAAGTGCTAATGCCAATATGGGGAAGTCCATTGATACCCAAGAATAAAAGGGGTTAATTAGGCCCGACATCCAACATACAATAGGTGGATTATACCAAGCATGCTCAAGGTGCCCTCTCTCAAACTAACCATATGCCTTGCCAAGTATGCCTGGCATGCCCTCCATCGCACCAAACCGAGCATGATCTTAGCCAACTCTTCATCTGTTCATGTCTCCACACATGCCCTTCCTAAGTGTTGAAGGCCTTATGGTTTCTCTTCCAATCAAGCATTATGACTTGGATAATTATTTCTTTAACTTGGCAAGCTTCCACTAGATCTTCAAGTGTTTCTTCTTCTTTAAAGTTGGGGTCTGATTGCTTGCTAAATGCTTCAATAAGAGATGCATAAGATGATATATTCCCTTTGCCCAAATCTCTAAACCAATTCATTACATCATCATTGAGGGAAGATACAAAAAACTTCAGCATGACATCCTCATGGACAACATCAAGATTCAACATAAGTTTCATGAAAAGATGTGACATGTAATATGGTTAAATCAGTGTGCCCATGAACAATTATGCCATGCTCAGGTAGATTCACATGATCAAATTCATTTGAATATCTTAGGATACCAGAAACATCTAATGGAGGATATCAATATTCATCTAAGGCTAATGCCATATTTATTTACTTCAATCATTGAAATGTAATTTTTAAAACACATAATCCTGATACCTCATTTCGAACTATGGCGTCACCAAGTGAGTCTTGAAATGCCTTTAAATGTGTTGGATATCCTCACCTCTACAAACAAGAAGGCCTTCAACAATCTTCTAGGTATAGGGTTGTGTTCCTTCATGGAGTTTCCAGATGAGAATATGGCCTTCAAGCAAGAACCCTCATCAATCAATGTAGCATATCTACTCAATAATGTGCACTGGACTTTGTCCTATGTAATGATGCCAAAATGTTACCTCCCAAACATGCACTTCAAGTGCTAAATCCCTAAAATACAAGTGTAAATTTAGAGGAACTAAGTGGAGTTGTCCATTGTCACTACAACAATTCCCTCTCTCACTTCAAGTTGTATCTCCTCCATCACAAGTGGAGTTTCCCTAAGTAAATCTATGATATACTTTATAATAAATAGATGGATGTTGGATCACCAAGAACAATGCCAATCCAACAGGAAATGGAGTCTATCTTAGCAAGGGTTCAACTAAAATGAGAGAGGAGTAGTTATCTTGTTACTAACTTGATCTAGCCAATCCCACGAACTATTTAACATGTCGAAATTAAAGAAGGGGGCCTTCAAAGGTGTACCACTTCAACTATTACAAATAATACTTAATAATGTGAAACCATTAAAAAATACAAGATAGTTATAGACTTTCACTAAAATGACATATACCAAACCCAATATTGACCATGATGAACAACAAGTCGTAAGGAGGGTTTCACCTTAAGCTTATTCCTTTTTCTATGGAAAAATGACCCTTGATGAAGATTATTAGAACAAATTTGCAAGAGAAACTTCAACAATCAAATACATCCATGGAAATGCTAAAACAAAATGAGGAATGTAACATTACAAACCCTTAAACTTCATCTTTAAATGGATCTTCAACTAATTTTAGATGGAATTTCCCTATCAATGCAACCATAAAAATATAATGGAGAGAGCTAGTTGTTTTATAGACTTGAAGCTTCATCTCCTTACAATAAAACAACATTTAGTGGATGCTAGATACATGGAAATCTGTAGTTTACATTACCTTCATTAAGTATGCAAAAGGTTTAATACTTCATCATGCTAATGGTGTTCTTAACTGATTCTCCTCAAAACTTAGTAGAAATACATTCTTATCAGATCTTAAAGGCTAAGGAAACCAATTTATTTATGCTGCAATATCATTTATGTTTCCTAAAAGCTTCCTTAAATCATGATTGCAAACCTATGTTTCTAAAATTCTTCCTTAATAACAATGGTCATAACTTTCTAAGGAAACATTCCTCCTTGTATCCACATGTTGGCCTATATTTTCATTGATCAAAGATCTCACATCTACTCACTTCCCCAAAGGATAAGCACCACAAATAGGGTCATTGGCTTCCTGAGTTTTCCATACAACAATCCATAACTTGACCAAGCTCATAGATTGTCTTGCCACAATACCTAAAAATAAATAGAGACTTCCATGATAGAAATGGCCATTAGCATTGTACCATTAGGTCAAATAAGAAAAGTTTAAGTCTGTACACATCAATTTTTCTAAGAAACTACTACAGGCCTAAAGTTCTTCAATAGCCAATATTGTCTTGGTGTATTATCCCCTACAAATTTCAATGTAAATTTTACTAGCCTGGTGATTGATTTTTTTTAATTTTTGAACTTTCTTCTTCATGGTTTTCTAGCTATAAAACTCCCCATGCTTTCCATAGCCTCGGGCACTGGTCTACATATGTTATTATTGGCTTACAAAATTTCTGAGCTTGATTTTAAACTTAGGAGAGAAGTAACACCACACTTACAACCATTCCAAATAAAATACCACGAGGATTTAAAGAGACCACTTACTCATGAAATTGACTCACATGACCATTGATACATGAACATTCATCTACAAAGAATCATAAGAAAAACTCTTCAAGAGAACACTCTAGCAAGCCATCCATAGCATTAAAATAAATATACAAAGAGTTTCCTCCAAAGAGTCTCCAAAATATTTTCAATCAAGATCTAAGGGATTTATTCTGCAATCAAAGAATTTAGTTTCCACTCTTCACTCTTCATTTGACATTTATGAATAACCCTTAGTGTGCACCTAAAAAGGCTCACTCAAACCAAATTAATACTCCAGTTTTAGGCAAGATTTGAAATTTGAAAAAGACATTGGTAGTTTTAGGCATGTAGTAGGAAGTTTGAGCATAAGCAATGATGTGTCATATATGAATGCATAGTCACCTTTCCCAAGGTGTGAATTTAATGCTCCAAATATGGAAGTTCAAGAAAATAAAGAATATCAAAGTTGACATTGTCAAATATTATCACAATGACAATAAAGACAAGACAATATTTGCACACAATAACTTTCTACACTATGAAAGATACCAACTGGTTGCCCCGTTCTTTTCCATTTGTATTTTTTGGTATGGTAAATGCTCCTTTTTGAATTGTGGGGAGATGTTAGCATCCTTTGCATGAGTTATCAAATTTTCTTAAAAGGGTTCACCATATTTTGATCCCAACTACTCTTCCAACCTTATATCTAGGAGAATTCATTATATATACTATAGAGATAAAAAGTATGGCCTCAAATATTATGCATGGGTACCATATGTAGACATTAAATTCATCCAACAATGAATATTTTGCACCAAATTCCACCCCAACACCACATAAACACCAAGGAATGCCAAAATATCTCCAAAATTATACAATAGTAGGTATTGGCCAAAAAATAGCTCAAACTAGCATGAGTAGATTGATACACACTAGATCTCTCAAAAGAATGCAAAATGATGTGTACAATCACAACAATCAAAATTGTACCCTTGGAAATACTTAGATCTAAGAAATTATTCATCATTCTCTCATAACCAAGGAGAATATCCAAATAATGAAATGGAAAAATCCTCCAACCAACACCTGAACTATCTCAACCCAACACAATTGCTATGTAGAAATCCTTCACATCTAGGTTCATGTAGAAATCTATCTGCCTTATTGTTATTGTCACCCAGCTTGTTAAAAATATGAGACTATTAGGATTATGGTAAAAGAATAGTCCATGTTAGAAAAATTCAATTCTGAGTGTAGGGGGTGTTCAAAGATTATACTAGATGCGAATCAAGCTATGAGGAATGGCCAATCTGGATACCAATCCTTATTTCCTAAATGAGCAATGTATTAATGAAGATATTTGTGTGCATTTAAAACCTAGAAAATGGGTGTATAGGTTGCATGTAAATGTTTGCATGCTTCATCTTCTTTCAAGTGGGAATTTTAGAGCATAGTCATGCATTTTTTTGAAGTTACGTGCATTTGGTAAAATTGGGAAAAAATGGTGAATGTTGCATTTTGTCATAGTCATTTCTCTTAGATGGAGACACTGTTGAAATATTTGGTTGCATGAGGTCATTTACCATATGAAATAATTTGGTTTCCACTCTTCACTCTTCATTTGACATTTATTAAGAACCCTTAGTGTGCACCTAAAAAGGCTCACTCAACCCAAATTGATACTCTAGTTTTAGGCAAGATTTGAACTTTGAAGAAGACCATGGTAGTTTTAGGCATGTAGTAGCAAGTTTGAGCATGAGAAATGATATGTCATATATGGATGCATAGTCACCTTGCCCAAGATGTGCATTTAATGCTCCAAATATGGAAGTTCAAACAAATAAAGAATATCAAAGTTGACATTGTCAAATATTATCATAATGTCAATAAAAACAAGACAATATTTGCACATAATGAGTTTCTACACTGTGAAAAATGTCGTTGGTTGCCTTATTCTTTTCCATTTGTATTTTTGGTAAAGTAAATGTTGTTTTTTGAACCGTGGGGAGTTGTTAGCATCCTTTGCATGAGTTACCAAATTTTCTTAAAAGGGTTCACCATATTTTGAGCCCAACTACTCTTCCGACCTTATATCTGAGAGACCTCACCATATACACAATAGAGATAAAAGGTATGACCTCAAATCTTATGCATGGGTACCATATGTAGACATTAAGGTCATCCAAAAATGAATATTTTGCACCAAATTTCATCCCAACACCACATAAACAATTTTCAAATTAATATTCTAAACTTACTCTAGAACCATTTTACCATTTGTCAAATGCGAAATTATAAAACTATTCTGAAATGCAATTTCTGCCAGAACTCTTTGGAAATTTAACAAACAAGTCTATATATATAAAAGCCACCAAACATTCACTTGTTTATTATTTTCCACAATAGCTTCAATCCATTGTAAAGCTCATTTATCTGGGCCAATAATGTGTGTCATTTCAGGAGACGTTTAATTTTCAAGATATTGATGGTAACTGCTTATCTATACTTTTGTCTGAAATATATATTCAGAATGGTTCCAATGACCATAAAGTCACTATATCTAAGAATGTTGTAGATCCAGATAAATGCTATAAATCTGGACGAGTGGAGACAGGTTGGATTTAACAAAGAATCATTAAAGCTACTGCTAAGATTTTCCAAAAATCTATTGAGCAGAGACAGAGTATGGATGATTTGAATAAGAAGGAAAATATGTCTTCCATTTATGATAAGAAGGACCATATTCAAGTTCAAATGGAAGAAATTTTCAGAGATACATTGGGTATTGTCGATGACTCTTGTGCAAAGAAAGTAAAAAACATAGGGGATTCCCCTTCAGTTGATTCATTTTCTGGACCAATTCCCTGTCAAGAGCATGGCATTTATGTGAATTCAAAAAATGCAGAGACTCGGAGATACATGGAATGGTTAGACAGACATAAAACCTTGAAGGATACTCGTAGGAAATCAATCCATGCAAAGATATTCAACCCAAGCATCTGGAAGAAGCAAAGAAATGATGGCATGGTTAGTTTGGCTTTCCCCTATAGAGTTTAAAAAAAAAATATGGCCCAATGATAACAAATCATTAGAGATGGTCATTACTGAAGAAAATTTTGTTTAGCCCGGCTTGAAGTATCTAAATTTCCAAACTAGGATACCATTATTTATATTCTATTAAAACACCTCTTGCTGATGAGCAAAGCTTAGTACATTTGCTAACAAAAACCATGGTAAAAAATGGAGAGCCAACAAGGACATTATGAGAGGATTTGTTGCCTACCATTAAACCATGATGGAAGACTCCTTCATCCCATCTCTTCTCTACCTCCCTACTTTGTTCCCCCACTTTAAATTTCATTTTAATCCTAAGCAATTAAGCAGGAGATCAGAGGTATGTTTGATGATGTTTACCTTGTTAATGTTTATGCCATTATTATAGTTCTTTGCATTTTAATAAATAAGAGCATCATAAGAACAAGATCACTGAGAAATACACATTCACAAGAGACACAACATTTATCCTGGGAAACCCTCTAGGGGAAGAAAACCTAGCAAACATTTCCTTATCATAAATTGCCAATACAATGTTCAAGAGATAACTCAAACCAATACAGATAGTCCTCCCCAAAATATGCGCCACTCTTCTTCTCCTCTCTCCAACGGGTAATTGTAGCTTGCCTCATAAGAGAATGAGCAAGTGAGTTGTGTGATAAAGTGAGGTGCTAGCCTCCTATATATACAAGACTGGCACGTGTGAAAGGGTTTCACTGGCAGGGCCGACCTCTCACTCTGGGTGGGCAAATCCACCTTTAATTTAATTCTAGGTCTCAATAATAAATGTTGGGGATAACTTCTTATTCTGCCTATTACAATTGTCCGATGACCAATCCGCAAAAATGGATTTGGTCCTAATACAATTACCGACATGATTAATCCACAATGGGGATTAATCCAATGAATAAAATAACAATAATAATAAGAATACTCTTCATAGTTACATTATTTCAACACTCCCCCTTAACAATAAGGGTCTTCTTCAACAACATCAGGTGAGAGAGGTCTACATCATCAATGGCATCAGGAGGACAGTATCGTCAATATCATCTTGAAACATTGGCTAGCATATTTACGAGTCATCGAAAGTTTTCTTCATCGACAGCATCATCATTCTCGAAAGAATGCCATCATGATCTGCATCAAAATGTATCAGTAAAAATGATACCTCATCACAGAACTAGGTTGGCACATCACAATACTACACTGGCTCAATGTCACAGTGGTTAAGCTGGTAGCTTAGTGTCAGTCACATCTTTCTTTACGTCTAACAATGAGGTCAGAAGCAAGGAATCATCTTGCTTTACGTCTAACAACTAGGTCAAAAGCAAGGACCACATCATCATCTCGCTTTATGTCTAACAACGAGGTCAGAAGTGAGGGATCATCTTGCTTTACGTCTAACAACTAGGTCAGAAGCAAGGAACACATCAACATCTCACTTTACGTCTAACAACTAGGTCAGAAGAGAGGAATCATCTTGCTTTACGTCTAACAACGAGGTCAGAATCAAGGAACACATAATGTCATGTTTTACGTCTAACAACAAAGTCAGAAGCAATGACTCATCTTGCTTTACGTCTAATAGTGAGGTCATAAGAAAGGAACACACAACATCATGATTTACATCTAACAGTGAGGTCAGAAGCAATGACTCATCTTGCTTTACGTCTAACAGCGAGGTCAGAAGCAAGGAACACACAACGTCATGCTTTACGTCTAACAGTGAGGTCAGAAGCAATGACTCATTTTGCTTTACGTCTAACAGGGAGGTCAGAAGCAAGGAATAAATATATATATACTCCCCCTTTCAGGGAGGGTCCTTTCGGACTATACCAAGCTTATCTCGAAAGTGTTCAAACTTTACACGAGATAGAGGTTTGGTCAACACGTTAGCAACCTGTTCATCTATGCTAATGTACTAGAGCTTCAAGGCTCCTCTCTATACCATGTCGTCGATGAAATGATAGCGGATCTCTATGTGCTTCGACCTGTCGTGGAATACATTATTCTCTATCATCTTTATGCATCTCTAGTTGTCACATAGAATCACAGTTACTCTCATATCCAAGTCAAATAGACCAGTCAGCAACTTTCGAAGCCATATAGCTTCGTAGCTAGCAGAACATGCGACAATGTACTCTGCTTCCACTGTGCTAAGAGAAATACTGGATTGCTTCCTACTCTACCACGATATCATGGCTGATCCCAAACTGAAACAACATCCGGAAGTGTTTTTTCTATCTACAATGCTTCCTGCCCAATCTGCATCAGTATATCCACTCAATGTGAAGTCATGATATCCATCATAGCTAAGACCATAATCCATTGTACCTTTAAGGTACCTCATCACATGTTTTTCAGCCACTAGGTGAACACGTCTAGGTTCTACCAGAAACTGACTCAAGGTGTTCACTGCAAAACAGATGTCTAGTCTGGTGTTTGTCAGGTACATCAGCGATCCAATAATCTGTCTATACAGTGTGGCATCTATCAATTCTAACAAAGTATCGACCAATGGCTTCATCTTCGCTTCCATGGTTGTATTCATGGGCTTGCATTTTAGCATGTCAAATCTCTTTAAGATTTCGACTATGTACTTTCCTTGGTTATGGAAGATCCTTTCTGGACTCTGCCATACCTCAAGACCTAAGAAGCAATGCATTAGGCCAAGGTATTTCATTTCAAATTCTGCGGCAAGTCTTTGTTTACATTCAACGATGAGCTTTTCTTCTCCAGTTAAGAATAAGTCATCCACATACAGTAGTAATATTACAGGTTCATTATCCATAATTTTGAAGTAGAGATTTGAGTTTGCTTTACTCTTGGTAAAGCCTAAGCTCGTTAATAAACTGTCTATACGTCCATATGAAGCTCTGGGAGCTTGCTTCAACCCGTATAAGTATTTCTTCAATCGAAAGACATGAGACTTCCTGTCTTCAACCTCAAATCCTTGGGATTGCTCTATATGCACTTCCTCTTCAATAACACCATTCAGGAAAGTTGTCTTCACGTCCATCTGGTGCAGCTTCCATTTCATCTTGGTAGCAAGAACTATAATGGTTCTGATCGAAGTGTATCTAGCCACAGGAGCGAATGTCTCTTCATAGTCAATGCCTTCCTTCTGGGAAAAGCCACGAGCGACAAATCTTGCTTTATATTTCTCAATACTTCCATCAACAACATGTTTTATTTTGAAGAGCCATTTTGATGATACCACATCCTTACTTTTTGGTCTGGGAACTATTTCCCATACATCATTCTTTATTATGGATTGGTATTCCTTTGTCATGGCATCTGCCCATTCCTTCTTTTGAATGGCCTCTTCAAAGCATGTAGGTTCTTCATCAAGTAGATTTCACATCAAAGTCATGTAACTGGAGAATGGATTTGGTATTTTCACCTGTCTTGTGGTTCCTTATGGAACACCATACTTCTCTCCATCTTGTATAAGATATCTTGCATAAGCAGGCTTTCTTTTATGGGAGAAGGTCATATGAGGAGGTTCTTGAACTTCTGTTATATCATGATCTTTAGGAGTCTCCTCATCAGGGGAAGTTACGACTTCCCTTACAGGTTCTGCAGTTCTGGGAACTTCCCTCACAGATTCTGTACTCCTAGGATTTACAGGTTCCTCTTCATACATTTCTTCAAGCTAGCATCTTCTTGATTTCTTAAGTGTTGCTTCTTCATCAAAGGTCACGTCCCTGCTGATCTCAATATGGCGGTGACCAGGTATGTAGATTTTGAAGGCCTTGGATACCTCACAGTATCCCATGAATATTCCCTTCTTTCCAGAGGGTTCCAACTTGTTTCTTTTCTCTTTTGGTATATGAATAAACACTAGACAACCAAATATTTTGATATGGATTACCTCTGGCTTCTTTCCAGTGAACATTTCTTCTGGGGTCTTGACCCCAAGTGCGCTATGGGGTAATCTGTTTTGCACATAAACAACTGCCATTGCTGCTTCTACCCATAAGCACATAGGAAGATCTTGATTGTGAATCATGGTCTTTACAGCTTCCATAATTGTTCTGTTCTTCCTTTTAGCTACACCATTTTGTTGAGGATTATAGGGAGTAGTGAGTTCCCTCTTGATCCCAACATCTCTGCAGAAGTTTATGAACTCCTTTGAGGTATATTCTCCTCCATTATCTGACCTGAGTATCTTAATCTTTCTTTCAGAAAGATTCTCTATCAA
>ML785738.1:661487-688497 GCA_009831015.1 Picea engelmannii
TATATCCAGGTCTTACGAGAATAGTCATCAATAAATGATACATAGTATACATACCCGCTAATGGAGGATGATGGAATTGGGCCACACACATCTGAATGAATGAGTTCCAATACTCCTTCTGCTTTGTTGTCCCTCTTTGGAAAAGGGTTCTTGATGTTCTTCCCTTACGCACATCCATTGCATATGCCTTCTTGATCAACCTTGAGTTCTGGTAAACCTGTGACATCTTTGCATCTGTATGGTAGCACCTTGTAGTTGATGTGGGCCAATATTCCATGCCAAAGTTCGCATGAGTTTTCGATGGCATGGGTCATGGTGGTTTCTGGGTGACCCGTCAGCTTATATAAGCCATTTTCTTCACTTCCAGTGATGATTGCTTCATTTATGGTTTCTCCTTTATCCCACATAAGAAATTCTCCATCTATGAAGGCAACTCTATAGAATTTCTTGTCTAAAGTTGATATGGAGAGTAAGTTCTTCTTTAAGCCCGGTACATAGAGTACGTCCTTCATTGTTATTGAGTTTTTTGAATCTAGCTTGTAGTTTGATTCTCCTACTCCCTTGATGGGATATTGATAATCATCTCCAAGAGTCACTTTCTGAGAAAACTTCTTTTCTAAAATACAAGAGAGAGTATTTTTCTTACCCATCATATGTTTTGATGCACCGCTATCAATGAGCCATGTGTCCTCTCTAGGTGATAGGATCCTGAGAGAGCTGAGATCAAGACATGGTCCTTAATCATCTTCATAGGTGGTTCTTCATCTTCGGCTATGTGAGCATGTTTCCTTTTGTGCTTCCTATTGTATTCTTCTCTTTTGACTAGACAATTATTCGCCTTGTGTCCCATCTTATCACAATGATAGCATTGTATAGATGAGAGATCTCGTCCCTTGCGTTGTCCTTTCTTCTGAAAATTTCCTGGATGAGATTCTTGGTTGTTGAATTTGTTTGGTGGTTGTGGTTCTCTATGAGATTCCCTTTTGAAATAGGGTTTCTTCCTTCCTTCTTTTGTATGAGTAGCTAGGGCTTGATCATCATCCCTTGCTAGTAGTGCTTCATGGTTGGCTACCCTTGTCTCTTCTTGGATGCATTCTTCCCATAGGCTCTCAAACTGTAGTTTCTCCTTTCTGCCACATACTGACTGAATGAAAGCATCCCAAGGTCTTGTGAGACCATTTAGGGCTGTTATTACGAATTTGTCTTCATCGATGATGTCTCCAATTGCTTTTAACTGTTCTTTTATTTCTGATATTCAGGAGAAATATTCTTGAACCATTTCTCTTTTCTGCATCTCGGTATTCCTCAATTGAGATCTTAGATTCATCTTTCAATTGATGTTCTTTCCTTCATATAGTTTGCTTAGAGCATCAAACATCTCCTTCAGAGTTTTCTTGGACGATACATATGGGATCAGGTGATCTTTGATTGAATCTGCAATGATTCTTTGAGCCCTAATTGAGTCCTTCTGATGCTTTCCTTTCTCTACAACATCTACAGGTTCCTCCACTTCTTCTTTGATACATTTTGCTAGGTCATTCTCTACAAGGATCAGACTGATCCTATACTTCTAAGCATGGAAGTTGTCTATGCCTTCTAGTTTCTCAACAAGCTTTGTGTTTCCAGACATCTTATACTTGAGGCTACGAAAATGACCAAAAATTGAAAATGCTTAAAATCAAATTTTGACCTTACCAGGAGGTGCGCTTGGCTGAGGCGAGTAGCCTGGTACACTTGGATCTAAGAAAATCTAATTTTTACCCCTTCAAATCTGATCTGTGGATTTCTGGACTGGTGCTTCTGGTACTTCTGGTACTCTGGTAATTCTGGTACTTTTGGTACTTTTATGAAACTAGGGTTTCACTTTGCAGAAGATTCAGCCACTAAAAAGGTGTGCTCTGAGTGACAAAATGATCCTTGGGGGAGGGCATAACTTTCTAGGTGGTTAGGGAGTTGAAAATATTCACTTTTGTAAAACCCTAATTTTTGGGTACGGTAACAGTGACGTTTTTCCTCTTGCAAATTTTGTTTCCTTCAGGTTGTCTCTCATACCATGTTAATGTTTATGCCATTATTATAGTTATTTGCATTTCAATAGATAAGATCATCATAAGAACAAGATCACTAAGAAATACACATTCACAAGAGACACAACATTTATCTTGGGAAACCCTCTAGGGGAAGAAGACCCAACAAAAACTTCCTTATCATAAATTGCCAATACAATGTTAAAGAGATAACTCAAACCGATACAGATAGTCCTCCCCAAAAGATGCACCACTCTTCTTCTCCTCTCTCCAACTGGTAATTGCAACTTGCCTCATAAGAGAATGAGCAAGTGAGTTGTGTGATAAAGTGAGGCGCTAGCCTCCTATATATACAAGACTGGCACATGTGAAAGGGTTTCACTGGTAGGGCCGACCTCTCACTCTGGGTGGGTAAACCCACCTTTAATTTAATTCTAGGTCTCAATAATAACTGCTGGGGCCGACTTCTTATTTTGCCTATTACAATTGTCTGATGACCAATCCGCAAAAGGGGATTTGGTCCTAATACAATTACCGACATGATTAATCCACAATGGGGATTAATCCAATGAATAAAATAACAATATTAATAAGAATACTCTTTGCAGTTACATTATTTCAACATACCTGGTGTTCAAGGTTTGCCACAATTTGGGCTAGCATGTTGTTAGCTTTTGGTAGTTAACAATAAGTAGAGTGTGGGCACTTTTGAACCTTCTACTTCATTTGTACTTTTCCAACAGTTTGGCTCTGGTAATCTCAATTGAGAGAGGATTAGAAGTTTGTTTTTTCCTTGCATGTTGGTAACATGATTAATGTTGCATGCCACAACATCAATGGTTGAAATTTTGAAGTGAGAGGTCCTCTGCAAACATGGCAAAGAATGATCAAATAAATCATGATCGATCCTATTTAATTCACCCTTACTATATTTGCATGCAATCATTTGATTAATCTTTTCTAACCTTTGATGATGACAATTTTGGGAGCATAATTTCCTGATTATATAATTTCGGGAGTATATTTAGTAAGTTAATATTTACCCGGTGTAAGGTTTGGCAGAGAATGATTCAGATGTGAATCATGGATAGTGTTTTTGTGGTGAACTACAATTTTTTTTTCCTTTGGCCGTATTGGATTTGAAAATTAGTAAGTTTCATGGTTTGTTGGCTGTAATTTTTGGTAGTAATGGTAAATCCGGAATACTGAGACATGGGATGCCATCAATCAATTAATCTTACTTGCATAAAAGCTTAAAGGTTGATTGTGGTAAGAAAACTTTATGTCTCACTATCCTCATTTGCTAGAAGAGAATCTGGGGTTATTTCATTGGTCTATGATTTTAATTTTCATCATTGCTTGAGAGATAGATAACTATCACCGAAATTCTATATTTTTTTCTCATATGGAATCCTTAAAGATGGGGGTTTCCAATCTGTTGATGGTTCTTTCTCCCAATTGTTCTTCTTCCTTTCAAAGTTGTGAAATGTGGGAATCAAGACAAAATAAGCATCAATCTTATTTCTTTGTAGTATTATTTCTAAAACAAAATAGTAAAGTTTTCAGGAGATGGCGATATATAATCAAAATTTCCCCCCTGCAGTGAATAGTTGCAAGAAGAAGAGGACCTTGGGGAGATCCTAGAAGCAAATTGGAAGTAATGTCAGTCCATCAGTATAATTGTCATCTTGAAAATAGTCCATAACTAATACTTAAATTCCAAGAGAAGCTTTTTATAGACCATAACAACTTATGAATTATGTCATCTTGTTAAAGATATGAGTAACATTTCATTGAGGCATTCTTTCAAACAATTTGCAGGTAATGTTAACATTCCCACTATTGGCATACATGCCTACAAAACCAATGCCCACCTAGCTTATAATGAAAACCAATTAAAAAACAAGCAACTTATTGTAAATTTTCAAGCAAAAATGTGTACTAGCAAGAAACAAACAAACATTAAAAAAATTGTAGCAAACATGTTTTTTTAACCACACAAAAAATCTACGAACCACTTACCAAAGAAGAGGAACAATTGCAGAGATGAGGGGATAGACTCCTTGGGCTATGCCTTTGTCTTTAAAATAGGAATGGAATGAATAGATTTCATTTGTAGGGTGATGGTTTACCCCGTCGGGGACTTCATAAAGATTTGAAACAATTTGTCAAGCCAAAACCTTGTTTAGGTATTTTGTCAAACATGTTGCAAATAGGGCTTCTATCAAACCAAAACCCTGCTCAGGTATTCCATCAAACTTGTTGCAAACACTGAAGAACTGTCAAACAAAAACTATGTTCAAGTATTATGTCAAACATGTCGCAAAAACCAAAGATGAAAGTTGTTGTGCCAAATATGCAGCAGATGCTCATACTCCAGAACCTCTCACATTGATTGTTGTGTCAACCTTCCTGGTCATTCGTAATCATTCCACGTCCTCAACATTGTTGTAGTTCGTATCCCATTATATACCGACCCTAATGAAATATGAACTAAGCCAAGAAGCCCATTCATACTATATCCATCCATCATTTTTATTCCATTCATTATGTTCCCTGCTTTGAAGTAGGGAGGAGTTGTCTGAATCGCTTGTATTATCGAATTGGTGCCGTAAAGATAGAGTTTTATTTTGAAAGTCCTGACCAAGCCCCCCTACTATCGTAAACAAACCCTTGAAAGTTCTGACCAAGCCACCCTGTGACCACTTTTTTACACATCTTCTGTCCCTAGAGATGTTCGGTTGAATAGAACCCTCGGGATAAACCCAGGAAGAAGCTCCTTTGTTTCCAGCTACCTCCAGTGCTTTCGTAGACCTACAATGCATTCAGGCTATCAAAACTTTCAATGAATCTACCAAGTCAATACTCAAACATAGTTTTCTTCATACTCAATGCCCGAGCATCGGTTTCTTTACAACCAGTGATAACTGAAACTATTCTAGAAGCCATTGGTTTTTTCCCACTTGCCCAGTTGTCAAAAAAATATTTACCTACATATTATAGGATAAAAGTTTTTATTTTTATTTTGGTGGAAACTTTAACTAAAAAAATTGCAAGGTGAATAAAACCTTGTCATTTCTATAGAGATTCTTCAAAACATGAATTTTGTGCAACCCATGAAACTAAATCAGTTCATTTTTGCATTGTAAAAAAAAGATTTACGGAGAGATTCATCTATAAAATTTACTAGATAAAAGGTTTCTTATTTTGATAGAAACTACACCAAAAAAAAATTGGAAGGTGAATAAAACCTTGCCATATCTATTCCTCTATTAAAAAATAGATATTCATTTATAAAATTTATTAGATACAAAGTCCCTTATTTTGGTGGAAACTATACTCACATTTCATTTTTGCACAATTTCTCTTTTTAAGTTTAATCTATATAATGTTTTTGGGTGGTTTAACGGTTTAACATTTTGCCTCTTTTCCAATTATTGTTCCTCCACCAATTCCAGTTATCAATCTTCTAGCAACCTCTTTCAACTAGATGTCATTAACCCACACATATATTAGAATGTCCCACTATTGTTGTTACAAATACAAGAGAGATTTTAAAAAATAAAAAATAAAACTGGTAGAAATTATATTAAAAAAAAATTGTGTTCTAGCCACAGAGATTGTCATTACATGATTCAAAATAAGCCCAAAAGACTTCAAAATTATCCTGGAACTTTTAACTATTTAAAATAGTCCAACCTACAAGCCCTGAAACTATCTTACAACTATTACAGAGCCTAATATACCATCTATAGAAAATACCAAGTATCAAAATACTGAAATAGAGTATACAGATTAAGCTTTGTCTAATGAAGGTCCATCCTGAGCTTTCTCTGAGGAGTCTGACGACGAATTGAGATCTGGAATTTTCTTGGGAGGAGTAGGAGACGAAATCACATCAAAAATTGTCGAACTGGAAGTTGTCATGGCTGGAGAGATAGGTCTAGAGAACAACTCCACTACCTCCAAGCGTATGGCATCCACTTCATCTCGTAATTGTTGAATTCCCTACCTTTGCTCGATGAGCAAATCCATTGTAGTTTGTCATTGAACTGAGACATTTTGCATTCTAATTTGAAGAAAATTGACTAGGTTAACCAAAGCCTCCTACTCCTCCTCTTGATGCTCTCGATGCCATTGTGCTACACTTGACCTCCTATTTTTCATAATTTCCATTCCACTTCCTGCCCAATTAGCTTCTAGAGAGAATGTTGTCCACAAATAGTTGATGGGAAATACAACTATGGGCTCTGAAGCTATAGCAATGTCCAATTCTCTACCACCTCGACCCATAATACTCTCCTCATGTTGAAGATATTTTGTAACAACTTGGCGTCGTCTGATGCGTCACCACCCTAAACATTGATTGAACCTTTGTTTTCCTCCATGCCCACCAGAGAGATCTTCAAGCATGCGATAAGACTATAGCCAAAAGAAGCCATCATTCCAAGCTATGGATGAGGTCTGATGAGAGAATAGTGACACCAAAGGGGTACGAAGGTGTACCATAGCCATTAACACAGTCCCTATAACATGAAAAAATGACCGAGAAAGAGAAACCATTGAAGAGAGCTCGTGTGAGAGTATGCATGGGGCTGAAGGTGCATGAGTTAAATGAATGTTATATCCCCCTGTCCTCATCGCTAGCCATAACATGCTCCAAATTTTGTTGCCACCTGTCATTCCAAGCCTCAGACATGTGTGTCTTGCAAGGCATTGGTTATACTTCATGGCCTCCTTAGTTGATGGGCCCCTCATTTGGGGCAGTACTCTTATTTGTCTATCCATTCCAAACAACATTAGAGGATAAATTTATGAGCAGCTCGACCATCAATTCTTAATGTGCCTAGAGAGTCTCAAGTAGTCGAGTTAGCAAAGGAATCAACCTCGATATTATTGAGTCTAAGTACATGAAAACATTGAAGAGTTTGAAATGCCTCTGCCTCCGCCATTGCTCTAGCCATGACACTTCTAAGTTTCACATCATCTGAGAGGGATCGCTTTCTGAACTGGTTAAGAATAACCCCAGAGTCTCCAATAATAAGTATATCTCCAATGCCTTGGATCTTTGCTAAATTGAGACCTTTATAAAGAGCATAGGATTTTTCCTGATTATTGGATGCTATGCCCAAACTCCAAGAGAAGGATGTTCAAATATGTCCTCTTAGGGAGTAGATAACCTCACTCGCTCCTGCCGCACCTAACTACAAGAGGCATGCTAAGGAATAACTTATAATCCAATATATGAAAATCCTTAAATAACAAGGAGGATTTGCTCGAGAGGCAATTATAAAGAACAAAAGTAGTGGACTTAGGGAGTATGCAGGGTAAACAAATAGAAGCCACCATCATGAAATTAAGGGATTGTTGATAGTTTTATGGCATTCATGGAGAAGTGGGGAGGAAGAGAGAGATAGATATGAACCTAATGGGTAAACTATATGTCTTAATTTCCCTCAATTAAATTATCGACCAGGGTAAGTAGACATAGAGTTGTGACACAATATGGGTCAAGGTAGAAAGGAAAACTAACGGAAAGATTAACTAGTCAAGAGAATGATTTACCCTAAGGATCAACACTCTATTTTCAATCTACAATTTTATTTTAAAAGATGATTTAAAAGACTCTAAACAAGATAAAATCTATTTGAACAATATACTTTTTTTAAATGTACAGAGAAATATTTAACTACAAATAATGAGCTTATTAATCTAAATGAACAACTCTTTAAAAGCAATCTATAACTATGAATCGTGAGGTTATTATTCTAAGCAAGCAACTCTTGAATAAACAAGCAATCCTTGAATAAGTAATTCTTCAAAGTGAACTCTATTCTTAAAGCATCTCTTCAAAAACTCAGAATTACTCTTATCTTAAAGGAAATAAACCCTATCATTACACTAATCTGCCTAACTGAAAGAAAAGAGTGTTGTGACGATATTCAAATGTAATGGTTATGTCTATGGTGGCGAATTATGTCACGATGGCATCTTAATATTACTAATAATTCTAGCAGAATCAATTCGATGTTAATTTCTACAGAGATATGAAAAGTATGAATAAGACAATCTATGGAAAGCTTTGCCATTTATGAAAATATCAAATGATCAATTACATGTTCTTGGACTCAATTTAATCTATGAACATTGCTCAAAAGAAATTTGAAATCAACGCTTATCCTATCAAACCAATACTAGAAATATCCTATACGGAGCTAATAATTTATGCAACTTCTACAAAAGTAATTGAAAACCATAACTTAATGAAGTATAGATGATTGTTATATCACTACAACAAATCCCTATGATTACTTCCCTTTTTTTCTTCCACTCACTGTTTTAATGTATTTTTATCCACTTTTTTGCTAAAGTCGACGCTATTTATTGGGACGGCACTATTTATGGAGCTATTTGCGTCGAGCAACACAAGTGGGCACCAAACTAGGTGCTATTAGCACCTAGTTTAGCGCCCCAGTTAGAGCCTAATTTAGCTCCCTATTTAGCTCCCAGTTTAGCTTCCAGTTTAGCTTCAAGGATGTATGCATCAACATTCATAATGGACATCTCATTGTCATCATTCGTTGTTTCCATCTGTAGAATCTTTGTTGGAACTGTCTTGAAATGTCATGGAACTTCCAATTCACCCACCACAGATTTCATGCACCGACCCCGCATAGTGAGAAATGAATGGGGCCAACATTGAAATTTCTTCAATATGTGCCTGTATGTGTCAAAATTTGACATGGTTAGACTAGACACATGCCTTGACAGTATGGGAGGGTTTTAAGACTCAAGGATGTATATTGATGTCCTCACATAATCTTTGAGATCATCCACATTTGCATCAACGTTCATCTTTGTTAGAACTCTCTTTAAATGTCTTGGAACTTCCAACATGCCCATCACCAATGTCATCCACCGACCTCACACAGTGAGCATTGAATGGGGTGAATGTTGAATTTTATTCAAAATGTGACTCTATGCATTTCAATTTTACATGTTTACACTAGACGCATGCCTTGACACTATGAGAGAATTTTAAGACTTAGGGACATCATTCTCTTCATCATTTCCATCATCATGGTTGTCATTTCCATCATCATCATCATCATATTCATCAAGGCCAATACCATTGCATACCAATACCAATACCAATACCATACCATACCATACCAATACCAATACCAATAACATACCAATACCATACTAATACAATACCATACCAGACCATACCAATAACATACCAATACCAATACCATACCATTGAATACCAATACCAATACCAATACCAATACCAATACCATACCATTGCATACCAATACCAATACCATTGCATACCATTGCCCGACAATGGTATGCATTGGCAATGATATGCATACAAATACCATACCAAAACAATTACCAATATGCATTGCCAATACCAATACCAATACCAATACCATTGCATACCAATACCAATACCATACCAAAACCAATACCAATATGCATTGCCAATACCAATACCAATACCATTGCATACCAATATGACCAATACCAATACCATTGCATACCAATACCAATACCAATACCATACCATACCAATACCATACTAATACAATACCATACCATACCAATACCATACTAATACAATACCATACCATAACATACCAATAACATACCAATATCAATGCCATTACCAATACCATACCATTGCATATCAATAACAATACCAATACCATACCAATATCGTACCATTGCATACCAATACCAATACCATTGCATGGCAATGATATGCATACTGTTAACCCCATTTTTTAGGGATATCTAGGAGATCATGTCTCGAGGCCCATGGGTCCTAGACATGGAGTACTGAGAGCAGGATTGACTTGAGAATGGCTCGAAGGGCCCATCATTTTCTTCTTTCATCAGCTTTGCCTTGTCAGCAGCAACAACATCCATCACCATCGGCTTGGTCCTATATCAGAGAAGGTTCTTGCTTCATGAGGTAATTGGTCTAGTTATCATGGTATGTGTCACTTTTTGTCATTGAAACCTTTAATATATGCATCTGATTCCTTTTATCTCTAACAACTACTTGGATCTTACATTATCCCACTTGACCATGCTTGGGGAAATTGACAGGGTGCCCTAACAAGCCTGTGCCCATAGGCCTTGGTTTGCCACTGGGGGGATTTTTGAAAAATCATCATCCTCTCCCATCATAGCACCACTGTTTCATCTTATCTCCCGCTCATTTATCCCATTCCCCTTGTATGGGAATTGGGTTGACCTATTTGTAGGATTGCACCTTATCTCGTGGGAAGAAGGGGCTAAAGGCCTAGAAGGTAAAAGCAACTAGTAAAATACAAAAGCCTAAAAATTAAACCTCGAGATGCTTCACCCAGGGATCCCCAAGAAGGCAATAAAAGGCCTCTCAGCAAGAAACAAGAGGGACATGGAAAATAACAAACAAGACCTAGTCAAAGGATAGGGGGTCTCATCATGAGCCAACCTATTAGGTTCATGTGTACCTAACAATATGACATTTCCACCATCTGGTTACCACGCCAGGGCAGTGACCTTTGGTTGCATGGCCAAGGGAAAGGGGGTCTCATCACGAGCCAACCTTCTCATCTCTGTGAAAGTACTTGTGGGTAACACTGTCAGCTCTGGTCACCATGCCAAGGAAATGTCCTCTGGTTAGCTCTTGAATAAAAAGAATAAACGCAAGAATGGGATTGGAAAAAATGCATCCATGACAGGTATAGCTCGCCTTCTACAAAGGCACCCACAGATAACATTATGCATCCTTGGCTCTCATTGCACCCACATGTCTGGACATCCCCTAGCCACATCACTTCACTTACATGGCTTGGATGAAATCCTCCTGGAAACATTCCTTTTCTTGTGGATACTAGCCCAATAGGATGTTTTGTCTTTTTATCCAATCTTGTATTGCAGGTTTTGTAATGTCTTTGAGCTATTGACTGATGTATTAGGGTTTTATGCACATGTTTAATAATATTGATGATGAGATGTGATTAACATTGCTATGATCTCGGTGACTGATGAGCCCATGGAGGGCATAACTTTTGATGTGCAGGACCAAGCCTGACGGACAGGTACCATTTGGATGGTACACATGGGGAGATGATCAATTCAGACCTCCATGGGGCTAAAGAGCCCACCAGATGGATGTTGAGACCCCATTAGAGGGCGGAGATAGGACAGTGGTTGACGAGGGTTTTTCACCGGAGAAGAAGAGGATGTTCCATCAGAGGCACTTTGGTAGAGCCCGACCTAGGGGGATTGACCCACTTCCAATGAAACGTTTTCCCTGGATGACATCACCTATGGGCTCATGACATCATCTTGAGCATGTGACAGTTTGAAAGGGCAGTTGGCACGTGTGGCATGATGGAGAGGCCCAAAGAGGGCTAACTTTTTTCTCTTTATTGCTGCATTTGCCCTAAAAAAGGGGCTAACGTCTCCCTTAGAAGGGGTGACGTCTCACTTTTTTCTCAATTAGGGTTTTAAAATAAACATTTAATGTAAAACAATATTATTTTGGTATTTTGGCCGTGTTGGCCTTTTTATGACCTAAAAAGTTAAATTAGGTCATTGATACACTATATATTGAGGGTTTTGACTCTCATTTTATCATAAATTATCACTCACTCATCAGTGAGGTCTGATTTTAGCACCCTATTAGGGTTTTTGGCTGATTTAAGAGAGGTTCACTTGTTGAAGGAAGACTTTTTTGGCATTTATGGTGTTTCTCTTGAAGGAAGGTTTTACAACTAGGTTTTGCATGGTTATTTCTTCATGAATTGTAAGTGTTTTTTCTGTAAAACTTCTTATTGAATGGTTGTAGTCTAAATTTCTTGCATATTACTTTTAAATTTGTTGAATCAAAACCCTAGGTGACAAGCACATTTAATTGGTCCTTGTCTCATGTCCCCTGATAGAGAAATTTTCATCCATTAAAGAAGGAAGAGAGAGCCTAGCCATAGCTACACTCTCATTTCTTCTTCTCCCTGAGCTAGCTGTACTATCCAGAAGCCAAAGAAAGTGAGACGTCCTTGGCCTAGTTCTTCTACACCAGGGCCGTACCATTCTAGGGTTTGCTAAAAAGGCCTTGTTGTAGAAACACCTTGCCTCTTCAAACCCTCATGCTTTGGTTGTCTTTGCTTTATCTTCAACTAGTCGTTTTGCCAATTTGATCTAAAGAAGGAGGAGA
The DNA here is from genome assembly GCA_009831015.1 of Picea engelmannii. Taxonomy (NCBI): domain Eukaryota; kingdom Viridiplantae; phylum Streptophyta; class Pinopsida; order Pinales; family Pinaceae; genus Picea; species Picea engelmannii. Next base: position 673,734 of record ML785738.1, read on the forward strand.
GAGCACGAGGCCTTGCTTTAGCAAGACCGGAGTGAGCCTCTCTCCCCTAAGGTTTCATTTTTGAAGCCCTGCTATTGCAACACTTTAGAACCCTTCCCTCTAGTCTTTAGTCACCCTCCTTCAACTCTTGCATCCTTCTTATTGACTCCACTAAACCCTAAGGCACTGATCTAAGCCTCCATCGTTGAAGTGATTTGATCTTAAACACTCTCAAAATACCCCTTTTTGATTTGAAACCCTAGTCCTATTGCTGCCATCATCATTGGCTATTATCATCATTGTGCAACAACGTTTTTCCTTATAAGCAATTGAATGGTGTTTAAAGCATTTATTGAATGAAGGATTGATTGGATATATTGATTGCTTCATCATTTTGATATTTATTGGTGGAGTGATATTATTTCATTGATGTATTGAAAAAACATTGACTTCGTCAATATTTATTGTTATAATTGCTTATATGTTGAATTAGCAGATGATCTTTGATATATGAAGTACTAACCAAGATTTGCACGTATAAGTTTCTTGTTGCTCTTTCCTAAACATGTACTTTTTCTTCTTCTTTGGTTACTTCTTATTATTGGTTGTTTAGCCGAATCTTCTACTCGGTGGTGACTTGTGAGGGCGGTTTACACTTTTGCCTTATCATCCTTCACCTTCTCAAAGCTCCAGGTCACCAGGGACGTCTTCCTTGGGCCTTACCACCCAAAATAGAAAGAACCATCTCATTGAGGTGACATTGGGTGGGATTGGTTCCTGTTATGCCAATTTATCCCTTTATCTTCTCACCTATTACCATAAATACAAATTGTGCGATAGCATTTTGGCGTTGTTGTCGGGGAACACTGAGTCAATTCTCCTCAAACGACAAATCTTTTCGGTAAGCCTTGCCTCAATAGCCTTATCTTACAAGCTTACCTGGTGACTCGACTAAGGTGTTTTCCCTTTTCTTTGATAATTTCAAAAAAATTATCTGGAGACTCCACCGATGACGACCCGTAGCGGGTGACAGTACTCAAACCCCTCTACTGTGGTGATTATCACTCCGATGAACTCTGCACCCCCACTTAATCCAAACAAGTGGTATCACCTAGGTATTCTCAGTTGTTTCGACCTGAGTAACATCCAAGGCGGGTTACATGACTTACCCAAGGATGCAAGTTCCTTGTTACCACTTTTCTCAGGAAAAGCAGTTCCTGATAATTCACATTGGGCCTAGTTCTGTGATAGCTTTGAATTTCATTTGGCTGGTCAGGAACACCCTGATGTCTTTATGAGACTTTTTCAAGCTCTCTTGTAGAGGATGCTAAAGTTTGGATTAATGCCTACCCAAAAGGAAGCATAAAAAACCCCGAAGAGCTGCAAAAGGCCTTTAGAATAAGATGGTGCAATAGTGAACATACACAAGATTCTTATTCCCAATACCTTAGCATTTGCAAAGGGTCTTGTGAGAGTGTTAGGTATTTCAGTGATAGGTTCAACCTTCTCCTCAAAAAGGTCTGATCAAAACTAAGCTCAGAACAAGCTATCCTTGAACATTACCTACACTCCTTAGAAGGAATCTTACAATTCACCCTCAAAGACCGGTCACCTGCAACTTTAGAGGAAGCACAAGACTTAGCCTTTCAGATCGAGAGAAATATTGAATTCGAAGACTACATTTGTCAGTTTGGCCTCTCATGTGATGATGACCTCAAGGACCCTAGTAATGATCTTGTCTCTAAACCTAATCCCCCAGAAGTCCTCAAAGTTGAACTCGATCCCCCCAAAAGGAAATGGAGCCTTTCCCACGAAAGCAATACCCCTTTTCAAGAACTTCCTTTGGAAATGGAGCCTCCTCAAGACGAGAGGGAGGAATTCGAGACTTGCCCACCTGATACCATTAAGTGTGATCCTCCAGAAGTTTCTCCTCTCTTTATCCACCAAGTGGGACACCCTTTCTCCAAGAATGGTGAGTTCACACCTTTCTATGTCACTCTCCAAGTCAAGGACTCCCTCCTCTGCAACTGTCTCCTGCACCCAAATGCTACAACCAACATGATGACAGAGGAGGTTATGCATCAATTGGACCTAAGCCTTTCACAACCAAATCCCGGAGGTGACTTTGCAAAAGGGATAATTAAAAACCTAGAAATTGCCTTTGATTATTTCCCCAACGCTCCCTTCTTGATAGATGTGGTCATTATAAATGTTGTGAGCAACTTGGGTATTATCCTTCACAAAGACCTTATAGAGCACTTAGATGGAAGTTTTTAGCAATCCAAGGCAACTATCCCTCATCCTGAAGGAGGATTCTTCACCCTCTACAATGAACCTCTCGTAGGCTCCCCAGTTGAAACTTCTGATGAGTCAAGTGACCAACTCTTGTGTATCAACAATGACCTCAACAATTGGTTTGTCTAAGAAGGGAAGTTAGATGTTGACACCATTGAAGAAACTAAAGGAATCTGGACCTTGGATTTTGATGGATCCCACTCAAACTCTGGATCAGGCACTGAAATAGTTTTGACAACCCTTTCTGGTGAAGTCTTTTACCATTCATATAGATTGGAATTCCATTGCACCAACAACATTGCCGAATATGAGGCCTTGATACTAGGTCTCAACTTAGCAATTGACAAAGGTGCTACACACCTAAAAGGTAAAAGGAGACTTAGACCTCATTGTATCACAATTTATGATGAGATTTGCCACTAAAAATGAGAAGTTGAAGAAATACCGAGACATGGCTCAATCCCTCTCAAAATCCTTCAGAATAGTGTCACTTGAAGCCATTCCTCGAAAATAAAACCACGTGGTGGATTCTTTGGCTGTCTCTGATTCTACCTTACAACCATGTGAGGGACCTCTTCGTGACTTATGCAAGATGGAGGTTCTTCTTAGGCCTTCTGTCCCCGATAATTTGGAATATTGGCAAGTTTTTGAGGATGACGATCAAAATATCAGGTTCATGGAAAACAACAAGGAATTCACCAATTCACTAATTACTTTCCTGGTTGATTCCATGAACCTGGAATTAATTAACCTTCAAATCAATACCTTGCCAAAGGATTGTGTTCCCCTAGAAAACCTTTTCGATAGGCATGATGTTTTCAAAGGAAAAAGATCCAATAAACAAGCTGATGAAGCCCTAGAATTCAATATCGGCACAGAAATAGATCCAATAATGATCAAAATAGGTAAAGGCACCACAGAGAAGGAGAGGATAAAGATATTGGCACTGGTCAGGGAATTCAAGGACACCTTTTCTTGGAACTACGATGATTTGAAGGCTTATAGGGGGGATGTTATCTAGCACACTATACCTTTGGTAGAAGGAGCCAAACCTTTCCGACAAAAGCTAAGACATATCAATCGAAAGTTGGCAAGCCAAATACAGAAGGAACTCCAGAAGATGGTTGACGATGGAATCATAACCCCTATCAGATATTCCTCTTGGATGTCAAATTTGGTAGTTGTTCGAAAGAAGAATGGTGACATACGTTTGTGTGTTGATTTCCGTAACCTAAACCAATTGTCTTTAAAAGACAATTACTCACTCCCAAACATGGAACATTTGCTTCAAAGATTCATAGGGGCAGGGATGATGTCTATGCTGGATGGGTTTTCAGGATACAACCAAGTCTTTCTTAAAAGAGAAGACCAGCTCAAAACCCCATTTACCACACTGTGGGGAACCTTTATGTACTTGAGGATGTCGTTTCGTCTTATGAATGCCGGTGCCACTTTCCAAAGAGAAATGGATTTTTCCTTCAGGGACCTTATACAAAAAATTATAGAAATATACTAGGATGACCTTATCATTGTGTCCAAGGATAGGAAAGACCATCTCTCCCACCTCAGGATTGTTTTCAAGCGATGCAGAAAGTATGGTATCTTGCTGAATCCCAAGAAATCTATTTTCACTATTGAGGAAGGGAAGTTATTAGGTCATGTGGCTTCGCAGGGAGGAGTTTTCATTGACCCTGAAGGAGTCCAATCAATAAAGGATGTCTGCCCCCCTACCAACAAAAAATCTTTACAACCCTTTCTTGGAAAGATCAACTTTATTCGTAGATTTGTGCCAATCTTTGTCGAGAGGATAAAACCTCTGAGCGCCTTGCTAAAGAAGGATGTTTCCTTCAGGTGGGATGATAAAACCAACAAGTCCTTTGAAGATATTAAAGATGCTATCTCCCAAGCTCCTGTCTTGATCAACCCTGATTTCTCACGAGATTTCATAATATTCTCTTTTGCATCCTAGGATATTACTGCTGGTGTCTTAATGCAAAAAGATGTTGATGACTATGAACATCCCGTGGCTTTTATGAGAAAGGTCCTTAGAGATTCTGAGTTGAATTATTCTATCACTGAGAAACAAGTGTATGCCTTGGTCAAGTCCCTCAAACACTTTAGAAACTACGTCAAATACATTAAAATTAAGGCTTATGTCCCATACCCAATCGTAAAGGATGTTTTATCACAACAAGATTGCATGGGTACTAGAGGAAAATGGGTTTCCAAAATCCATGAGTATGAATTAGAAATAAAACCCACCAAAATGATAAAGGGACAAGGTTTAGACTAAATGTTGACCGAGAGCAACCAAGAAGCCATACCGATGGGTGAGAGTGAGAAAATAAACGTAATGATCAACGAATTAGAACATGATGAATGGTATTCTGATATCGTCTACTATCTAAAGAACTTGTATTGCCTCAATCACCTGGTAGACTACAAAACAAGGGCTTTGAGATTGAAAGCTATGAAATACTGCTTGACTGGAAATGGACTTGGGTGGAGGAATCCTGACGGAGTTATACTTAGATGCATGATCAAAGAAGAGGCAAAGAAGCTACTGGAAGAATTACACTCTGGATATTGTGGTGGACGCTTTACAGCTCGTACTACTGCCCACAACATCCTGAGGGTTGACTATTATTGGCCAACACTTTTTTCCATTACCCATGAGCACGTCCGATCTTGCCAGCCTTGCTAGTACTTCTTTGGCAAACCAAAACTCCCAGCACAACCCCTGAAGCCCGTAGTGATAGAAGCACATTTTCAGCAGTGGGGTTTGGACTTTGTTGGTGAGTTTAAGGACAATTCAAGCAATGGATACCGGTGGATCCTAACAACCACATACTATTACACTAGATGGGTCAAATCTATTCCTACAAAAAAGGCCACTGAATAAGTAGTCATGATTTTTTTGGAAGATCGAATCATAACTAGGTTTGGTGTCCCTTCCAAGATCACTACAGACAATGCCAAAGCTTTCAGGTCATATGCTCTGGTAGAATTTTGTTTCAAGTATGGAATTGTCCTATCCCATTCCTCCAACTATTACCCACAAGGAAACAGATTAGCAGAATCAACCAATAAGAACCTCATGAATATTTTGAAGAAGGTTGTGGGGGAAAATAAAAAATCCTGGGATAGAAAAATAAAGTATGCAGTATGGGTAGACCGAATAACAAAAAAAAATTCCATAGGAAAAACTCCTTTTGAGCTGGTATATGGACTAGAAGCAAAAATTCCTGCAAACCTCCAGATTCCTATCCTCCGCTTTGCTCAACCATATACTATGGATGCAGAAGCAATCCAAGGAAGGATAAATCAGCTAATAGAGCTAGATGAGATGAGGAGGAGTGCCTTTGGTCAAATGGAAAGAAATCAAGAGAAGATAAAGAACACCTTTGACCATAGAGCCAAGGAAAGAAACTTCACCAAAGGAGATCTCCTATTGCTATGGGATAAGAGAAGGGAAAAACCTGGTATGCACAAGAAGTTCAATAGTTTGTGGGGAGGTCCTTATAAAATCATGAGTTGTGCAAGTACAAACTCTGTCAACTTAGAGACCATGGAGGGAGAAGTCCTGAAGCTGCCAGTAAACGCTTTGCATATCAAGCGTTACTACCCACCGGGGACCTGATTTCACAGGTAAGTATAGGTAAGTAGGCATGTTGTATTCATGTATTATACCATTTTCATTTCATGTTAGTTTGCTTCCACATTTGCATTATTGATTGTTTTCTTTCAGCTTATATATATGTCTATGTATGCTGGGGTGGCATTACCACCCCATTTTTGTTACTGATGCCCCTATCAATATTGAGCAGGCCTGCAGGGTATGCCAGATATGTTGAGGTTCTCATGCGCTCTATGGTGAGAACATGTGCCCGAGTTGTAGTTAGATGTTATCCCCGTTTTTTAGGGATAACTAGGAGATCATGTCTTGAGGCCCACGGGTCCTAGACATGGAGTACTGAGAGTAGGATTGACTTGAGCATGGCCTAGAGGGCCCATCCTTTTCTTCTTCCATCATCTTTGTCTTATTAGCAGTAGGAACATCCATCACCATCAACTTGGTCCTGTATCAGAAAAGGTTCTTTCTTCATGAGGTAATTGGTCCAGGTATCATGGTATGTGTCACTTTTGGTCATTGAAACCTTTAAATATATGCATCTGATTCCTTTTATCTCTAACAACTACTTGGATCTTACATTAGTCCACTTGACCATGCTTGGGGAAATTGACAGGGTGCCCTAGCAAGCCTGTGCCCATAGGTCTTGGTTGGCCACTGGGGGGATTTCTGAAAAGACATCGTCCACTCCCATCATAGCACCATTGTTTCATCTTATCTCTCGCTCATTTATCCCATTCCCCTCATTCGGGCATTGGGTTGACCTACTTGTAGGATTGCACCTTATCTCGTGGGAAGAAGGGGCTAAGGGCCCAGAAGGTAAAAGAAGCTAGTAAAAGACAAAAGCCTAAAAATGAAACCTCGAGATTCTTCACCCAGGGATCCTTGAGAAGGAAATAAAAGGCCTCTCAACAAGAAACAAGAGGGACCCAAAAAATAACAAACAAGACCTAGTCAGAGGATAGGGGGTCTCATCACGAGCTAGCCTATTAGGTTCATGGGTACCTAACAGTATGACATTGCCACCATCTGGTTACCATGCCAGGGTAGTGACCTTTGGTTGCATGGCCAAGGGAAAGGGGGTCTCATCACGAGCCAACCTTCTCATCTTTGTGAAAGTACTTGTGGGTAACACTGTCAGCTCTGGTCACCATGCCAAGGAAGTTTCCTCTGGTTATCTCTTGAATAAAAAGAATAAAGGCAAGAATGGGCTTGGAAAAAATGCATCCATGACATGTACATCTTGCCTTCTACAAAGGCACACACAGATAACATTATGCATCCTTGGCTCTCACTGCACACACATGTCTGGACATCCCCTAGCCACATCACCTCACTTACATGGCTTGGATGAAATCCTCCTAGAAACTTTCCTTTTCTTGTGGATACTAGCCCAATAGGACGTTTTGTCTTTTTCTCCAATCTTGTATTGTAGGTTTTTGTAATGTCTTTGAGCTATTGAGTGATGTATTAGGGTTTTATGCATATGTTTAATAATATTGATGATGAGATGTGATTAACATTGCTATGATCCTGGTGATTGATGAGCCCATGGATGGCATATATTTTGATGTGCAGGACTAGGCCCGATGGACAGGTACCATTTGGACTGGTACACATGGGGAGATGATCAGTTCAGACCTCCATGGGGCTGAAAATCCCACTAGATGGATGTTGAGACCCCATCAGGGGGCAGAGATAGGATGATGGTTGACCAGGGTTTTGCACCAGAGAAGAAGAGGACGTTCCATAAGAGGCACTTTGGCAGAGCCCGGTCTAGGGGGATTGACCCACTTCCAGTGAAACGTTTTCCCTGGATGGCCCAAGACATCACCTATGGGATCATGATGTCATCTTGAGTGTGTGGCAGTTTGACAGGGCAGTTGGCACGTGTGGCATGATGGAGAGGCCCAAAGAGGGCTAACGTTTTGCTCTTTATTGTTGCATTTTCCCTAAAAAAGGGGCTAACGTCTCCCTTAGAAGGGGTGACAACTCACTTTTTGCTCAATTAGGGTTTTAAAATGAACATTTAATGTAAAACAATATTATTTTGGTATTTTGGCCTTGTCAAACTTTTTATGACCTAAAAAGTTAAATTAGGTCATTGATACACTACATATTGAGGGTTTTGACTCTCATTTTATCATAAATTATCACTCACTCATTAGTGAGGTCTAATTTTAGCAGCCTATTGGGGGTTTTGGCTGATTTAAGAGAGGCGCACTTGTTGAAGGAAGACTTTTTTGGCATTTATGGTGCTTCTCTTGAAGGAAGGTTTTACAACTAGGGTTTGCATGGTTATTTCTTCATGAATTGTAAGTGTTTTTTCTGCAAAAATTCTTATTGAATGGTTGTAGTCTAAATTTCTTGCATATTACTTATAAATTTGTTGAATCAAAACCCTATGTGACAAGCACATTTAATTGGTCCTTGTCTTATGTCCCTCGATAGAGAAATTTTCAGCCATTGAAGAAGGAAGAGAGAGCCTAGCCATAGCTACACTCTCATTTATTCTTATCCCTGAGCTAGCTGTACTATCCAGAAGCCAAAGAAAGTGATACATCCTTGGCCTAGTTCTTCTACACCAGGGCTGTACCATTCTAGGGTTTGCTAAAAAGGCCTTGTTGTAGCAACACCTTGCCTCTTCAAACCCTCATGCTTTGGTTGTATTTTCTTTATCTTTAGCTAGCCATTTTGCGAATTTGATCTAAAGAAGGAGGAGAGAGCACGAGGCCTTGCTTTAGCAACACCGTAGTGAGCCTCTCTCCCTTAGGGTTTCATTTCTGAAGCCTTGCTTTTGCAACATTTCACAACCCTTCCCTCTAGTCTTTAGTCACCCTCCTTCAACTCTTGCATCCTTCTTATTGACTCCATTAAACCCTAAGGCATTGATCTAAGCCTCCAGCGTTGAAGTGATTTGATCCTAAACACTCTCAAAATACCCCTTTTTGATTTGAAAACCTAGTCCTATTGTTGTCATCATCATTGGCTATTATCATCATTGTGCAGCAACATTTTTCCTTATAAGCAATTGAATGGTGTTTAAAGCATTTATTGAATAAAGGATTGATTGGATATATTGATTTCTACATTATTTTGGTATTTATTGGTGGAGTGATATTATTTCATTGCTATATTGACAAAACATTGACTTTGTCAATATTTATTGTTATAATTGCATATATGTTGAATTAGCAAATGATCTTTGATATATGAAGTACTAACCAAGATTTGCACATATAAGTTTCTTGTTGCTTTGTCTCGAACAGGTGCTTTTTCTTCTTCTTTGGTTACTTCTTATTATTGGTTGTTTAGCCAGATCTTCTGCTCGATGGTGACTTGTGAGGGGGGGATTACACTTTAGCCTTATCATCCTTCACCTTCTCAAAGCTCCAGGTCACCAGGGACGTCTCCCTTGGGCCTTACCACCCAGAATAGAAAGAACCATCCCATTGAGGTGACATTGGGTGGGATTGGTTCCTGTTACGCCAGTTTATCCCTCTATCTTCTGACCTATAATCATAAATACAAATTGTGCGATAACACATACCAATACGAATACCAATACCATTTCCAATACAATATCATACCATACCAATACTAATACCATTGTGAATACCATACCATACCATACCAATACATTGCCAATACCAATACCAATACCAATACCATACCAATACCATACGATTGCATACCAATACCATTGCATACCAATACCAATACCAATATTGCATACCATTGCATTGCAATGGAATGCATTGACAATGATATGCATACATGGCATGGTATTGACAATGATATGCATTGACAATGATTGGAAAGGCAATGAATGGCATGGTAAGACAAGGCAATGCGAGGTATGGAAGCACATCTTAGCATTAATTTGGAATCCAAACTAGAAGCTCTTTTCGATGCTACACTAGAAGCAAAACATGAAGCATGATTGGGAGCTGAACTAAGCGCTAAACTAGGAGCTAAACCAGGATCTAAACCAGGCATTAAACCAAGAGCTAAACTTAGCACTACACCAGGAGCTAAACCAAGAGCTAAAATAGGAGCTAAACCAGGAGCTAAACCAAGAGCTAAACTAGGAGCTAACCCATGAGCTAAACCAAGAGCTAAATTAGGAGCCACACCTGGAGGCAAAATAGGTGCTAAACTAGGAGCTAAACTAGGAGCTAAATTAGGTGCCACACATGGAGCTAAACTAGGAGCTAAACCAGAAGCTAAACTAGGTGCTAAACCAGGAGCTACACCTAGAGCTAAACTAGGCACTAAACCATTAGCTAAACTAGGAGCTAAATTAGGCGCCACACCTGGAGATAAACTAGGTGTTAAATTAGGAGCTAAACCAAGAGCTATTTTGGGCATTATTTAGGGAGCTATATCTCAGTTTAGGCACCAAATCAAGAGAAAAATTGGGTGCTAAATAGGGAGCTAAACTGGGCGCTAAAAAGGGAGCAAAACTAGGCACTAAAGAGGGAGAAAAACCTGGCACTAAATATGGAGCTAAATTGGGTGCTAAACTAGGTGCTAAATCTGACACCCAAGTGAACACGTCGTTTAGCCCCAAATTTTGCGCCATCCCATCAACCCAATTCATGTCCTCAAATGCACTAAAATCCAACACTAAACTAGGCACTACTGGCATGTTTTGTTGTAGTGTATACAATATCCAAACAATTTATAAAATGAGAAAAGAAAGCTTGTATGTGATTGGACAGTTAGATGATAACTATGATCATATACATATCAATAAACCATAACCTGTATATGAGACGTTAGATAATAGAGAATACAAATTGGATATTTATGAATATGAATATACAGTGAATAATACAACTTCAACAAGCAACTTGCATACAAGAGTTAGATACAGAAATGTGAATATACAGTAAGTGAATTTGCACAAAAGGAGTTCTATGTGTAAATACAACTACACAACAAATAAACAGACACACAGACCACTGGTGCCCCCCCCAAGGTAGTTGTGGCACTACTTCAGCTCAATAAACAATCACGACCAGCACATCAGCTTGTATTCATAAAAAGGGATTTACAGAGGCGAATTCAAAAACACGAAATATCATCATGCATTTTTTTTCTCAGAGAGAGTTCAATATTTATAGAGTTTCAGACATAGCTAAGAGGTTGACCACTGAAAGGGTCGACACTCTCTTACAACAAAAAATCATTAAATCTTGACAACGGACAACATCTTCTTAATAACTTATGTGCTCAAAATAGAGGCCGAACACAACTGTTCGAATCGAAGTAATGAGTTCCACAGCTGGAGGATCCGATTATTGGATTATTGTCCTAAACTAGGGGTTGGTTTTTTGGTCCATCAACTATAATCATGTACTTGCAAGCATTGGACTTTTAGATGTCTTTGTTAAGTCCATGTGATGGTGGAACTACTTTGTTTACTTATAATGAATGAATTATTTTTATAATACAAATGCAACATGTAATCCATTGGAAAACACAACGTGCACAAGCTTGATAGTTCACAAAGACCAAAGTTTGTTTGATAGCTTTATGATTTCATGGAAACAAAACCAATAATATAGCTAAAAGAAAAGTGACCATGGATTTATGATTATGAAAAGTGAAATATAATCCAACGAAGATAGAGATTCGAGGAAGAAATATAAAGAACACAGTGAACAAAATCACATCACATAGTATCGAACCAATCATAAATTCAATTTGTGAAATTTCATAAATAAGAAAATAAATTTCTTTTTAAAAACACAACAACTCAATACATGATTTAAACAATACTTTGGAGATGGTTGCAAATTCAAGGTAAATTAATAAGAGTACATTGTAGTTCAACTTGTCATTGAAAACTATAGTTCTTGGTGGAGCCATGGAATAATTAGACCAATATTCATTCCATTCATTTTCAATGCATCACACGGCATGATGAGACACTTAGTACCGAGATTCTATCTATTTACCCCTCTCACTTACATGATTTCATGTGCCATCGTTTTCCATAAGAGAGGTTGCATTGGTGTGACATTAGGTAATTTGAAAGTTGGAGAGTGAGTGGATAGGTTGAAAGAGAAAGATAACACCTAGTGATAGTTGGTGACATTTGAGAATTATAATATATTGTCTACAATGTGTACATTATTTTTTTACATGGGTTTCGACATTAGGGTTTTCTAGTTCTATTATTCTATGACACTAAGTAACGTGCTCGATTTACTTCAAAACCTAATACACATTTCTTCCTTCCATTGATGCCCATCCTAATTTCTTTGCAACTATACATACCCTTACAAACTACCTAGTTCCATTTGGAGTTTTGTGAATGATTACTTATAGGTATTTAAAAAAACTCTAACATTTCTATTCTTTGGCATTCATTGTTAATTCTATGATAGATTTGGTGGCTTTGAAATCAAAACATTAAGTAATTGTTAGTTATGAAGGTTTTTCTTGTCATGTGGGTGCATATATATCTCTCTCTTCCTCCATACTTCTCCACCAATGCCATATGACTATCACCAATCCTTTAATTTCATGGTGGTGACTTTTGTTTATTTACCCTGTATACTCCCTATCCACTATTTTTGTTCACTACAATTGCCTCTCGAGCATAACCTCTTTGTCTTTTAAGGCTTTTCATACATTGTGCTATAAGTTCTTCTTTAACATGCCCCTTGAAGTTGTAGCAACAATAGTGGGACATTCTAACATATGTGTGGGTTAATGACATCTAATTGAGGGAGGTTGCTAGAAGATTGATAACTGAAATTGGAGGACAAACAATAATTGGAAAATGGTCAAAACGTTGAACATTTAGACCACCCAAAAACATTATACATATTAAAATTAAAAAGGAAAATTGGGCAAAAATGAACGACTTAGGGTATAGTTTCCACCAAAATAAGAGACTTTTTATTGACATTGGCTAAACGTTCTACCTTTTGGGTTTTTTTGGCTGGAATCCAACGATGTAAATCTAGACAAAATCGCTATATTTTGTTGTTTAAATTGCATTTTTGAATGCATAAATGGATTTGGCGTGCTGAAAAACCCCAGAGGCACTTAGAATATACAAACTTAGCCACTCAAATATGCAGATCGAACAATTCCTCACCGGATTTTAGGCAAAGTCAAACGGAAAAAATCGTCGAAAAACTTCCAAAAAGTAGAACATTTAGACTACGCTCTTTTTATCTAATAAATTTTATAGGTGAATCTCTATTTTCCTAATGAGTGAATAGAGATGGTAAGGTTTTATTCACCCTGCAATTTTTTTTAGTATAGTTTTCATCAAAGTAAGAAACTGTTTATCTAGTACATTTTATAGGTGAATCTTTGGGTATATATATTTTTTGACAATTGGATAATTGGGAAAAAATCTCTATTTTTATAATAGGTGAATAAGACTGGCAAGGTTTTATTTACCTTGCAATTTTTCTTTAAGTATATTTTCCATCAAAATAAGAAACATTTTATCTATAAAATATATAGGTGAATCTAGTGAAATATTTATCTGACAATTGGGCTATTAGGAAAAATCAATGAATTTGGATATAGTTTCAGTTGGGATTGGTTCTGAAGAAGTCGATGTCCGAGTATTGACCTTGCAGATTCAACGAATGCTCCTATAGCCTGAATGCATTGGAGGGTGTTAGCACTCTGTAATTTGCCCAAGGCTGTAAGGCAGTCACAAAGGCAACATCAAAACCACTTCGAATCTTGGATCTAGCCCTCTGAGACTCAGAGAGGGATCTCTCTGTCTGATATAGCTTTGTTTAATAGGTATTAGGCTAGTTATGCAAATGTGGGGTTGGGGTTTTTAAATGTTTGTTTTGGACAACAAGGAGGGCCATTGGGAAAATGGGGTCTGCACTTGAATATGTGATTAATTCTCAGATTTGGACAAAGCTCTTACATAGGGCAAGGTAGCAAAAATATTGGATCAAATTGAGTTTTAAAAGAAGAAATAAGGGAGGAAAAAACCAAGCCAAGGAGTAGCTAAGAATTCCTTGACTGAACTCTTTAGATGAATAACATAAAGATTGACAAAAGGACAGATGCAGAGTATCTGATGATAAATTCTGCTCTGTTTACTTACTTCTGACAATAATAAATGAAAAACAATGGAAAGATGACAGGAAAACACTTTAACAGAGGAAAAACGCCACCAATACATCCACACAAGAATCCTGTAGTAAAAATAACATGTCCATCACTGATTGATCATTCAAAATTACATAAAGAAGTTTTTATGGCCAAGCACAGCCCACAGTCTAGCCAGGAACCTCCCAGGTCGAACCCTTTTACATTAAAATCATCTAAATAAATAATATAGATCATCCCAATAAGTTTCAGAATTCGGTTTAACTGCCTCGGCCAAAAATAGCCACCACTCCCACAAAATTTGGAGCTTTCTGCCATGAAAGACGGACCGGTTTTCTGCAAAAAAAGGGGGTCCGAGCAGACGTGATTTTCTCTTCAATGATGACACCTGGGATAAAAATGAAAGATTTTATTGTATATGGGCATGTGCTAGACAAAAACCTCCTTCGGTTTCGCCAAATTCATCCCCAGCTGGCCATAACAGCTCCTGCAAGATCGGGATTGAAACGGAAAATTGAAAATCTGGAAAAATAGGCCTCGAATATGTCTTCGATTCTCCCTGCTCGTAACTCCTATGAAAAAACTGAGAGAGATTTTTGTTATTTAGCCTGTGCTGATAAAAAACCTATCTCAGATTTTCAAAATCCATCTCCGTTTACCCAGACACTGCCTCAGACGAACACATAGTAAAACCGACAAAAAATGGTAAAAATATGCAAAAGTGGTTTTTTTTCGTGTTGAGTGGTATTCCGG
>ML785738.1:688567-699408 GCA_009831015.1 Picea engelmannii
CGTTAAAGTCCAGAAGGTGAGGGGGGGTCCGGAAAGTTTATGGAGCGTTGATTAATATGGTAGATATGGATGGAGGGGAGCTGTTGCATGGAACATGGACGAGAGTATTGGTGGGAGTGGAGGGTGACGTAGGAGTGAGGTAGGGGGGGTGGTGAGTGGAGTGTGACATGAGGGGAGTGAGTGGGGGTATGACTTAGGATTACATGTTTTGTTTTTATTTTTATTTTTTTATTTTTTATGTTTTGTTTTGTTTTTTTAATATTTGTTTGTTGTTTTATATGTTTTGGTTTTTATATATTTTTTAATGTTTTAATACATATGTTTTTTTTTTATATATATAATTTTTGTATTTATTATATTTTGTTTTTAATTTTTTATTTGTTTTATTACTTTTGTTTTTTAATATTTAACTAATCCTAATTACTAACCTAGTTACTAACTTTAATTAATAATTAATTATTAAATAGTTATTTATTTATTAGTTTAACCTATCTTAACTATACTAACCTTACTTATTTAATCTAACTAACTGGGATTATTAACTTAATGTTTTTATCCTAAGTCCATTTATTCAGGGATAGAAGGTGGGTGAGGCGTATTCAATGGGTTGAAAAGACAAGGGAGTGAAGGCGCAGCGGAGGATGAAAGATGCAACAGAATGATGGAGGATCGGGCGAAATGGATGGAAGGAGGAAACGAGATCAACCGAGCTAGACTTCGTCATCACGAGGGAAAACGCCAAATCAACAGTCGAAGAATCGATTTGCCTATAATTATAGGACCCCAACAAAGGGCATACAAAGCGTTGGAGGTAGCTGGAAACAAAGGAGCTTCTTCCTCGGTTTATCTTGAGGCTTCTATTCAACCGAACATCTCTAGGGACGAAATTATGCGTGAAAATGGTGGTTGCAGGGGGGCTTGGTCAGGACTTTCGAGATCAAACTCTATCTCTACGACACCAATTCGATAATACAAGCAATTCAGACGGATCCTCCCTATTTCAAAGTAGGGGACGTAATGAATGGAATAGAAATGGGGGATGGATATAATAGGAATGTGTTTCTTGGCTTAGTTCGTATTTCACGAGGATTGATATATAATGGGTTACGAACTATAGCAATTTTGAGGACGTGGAATGATTACGAATGGCTAGGAAGGTTGACACAACAATCAGCGTGAGAGGTTTTGGAGTAGGAGCATATGCTGTGTATTTGGCACAACATATTTCATCTTCAGCGTTTGCAACATGTTTGACGAAATACCTCAACAGATTTTTGGTTTGACAGAAGTCCAGTTTGCAACATGTTTGAGGAAATAACTGAACAGGGTTTGGGCTTGTCAGATTGTTTCAAATCTTTATGAAGTCCCTGGCGGGGTAAACCATCACCCTATAGGTGAAATCTATTGATTCCATCTCCATTTTAAAGAGAAATGTGTAGCCTAAGGAGAGGATCCATGCAGCTCTGCAATTGTTGTTCTTTTTTGGTAAGTAGTTAGCAGATTTTTGTGTGGTTAAATAAGACATGCTTGCCACAAATTTTTTAATGTCTGTTGGATTCTTGCTAGTACACATATTTGCTGGAAAATTTACAATAAGTTGCTTGTTTTTGAACTAGTGTTCATTTTAAGCTAGGTGGGCGTTGGTTTTGTAGGCATGTATGCCAAGAATAAGAATGTTAACATTCGTTGCAAATTGTTTGAAAGAATGGCTCAATGAAATGTTGTTGCATGAATTGTAGTCATTGCTGGTTACATTATGTAAAATATCCTTATTAAACTATAAATAAAATTACATACTTTGGGATCCTTTTGGAACAATACCAAGGTGATCATGTATCTTTTATTTTCTCTCTCCATCAGCATATTTGTAAATGTGTGCACCCTAATTTCTTACAAATCTGCCTTGAATTGATTAACTATCCAGATCACCTCAGATGCATGTTTCAGATTAATAGCTTGATCATGATCTCCATGGCTTTTATGATTTTCAGCTAAATCCTTTTCTCTATTACCAACCTTAACAAACTTTGAAAATAATGATGATAAAACACCCTCAAATTCTAGAGCATTTGAGTTGTGGACTGGGGTGTTGATTTCAACATTGTGGTCTTCAATATGATTTGTGTTTTCCTTGTCAGCGATAGATTTTTCTTCTAGAGAATATTCAAGTTCTCTTTGATCTTCAAAATGGTGAACCTATTCCAATAAACTTGTTTCCGGAGATTGTTTATTATAAGATTCACATGATCCTAGATATTCATCGATGAAGACTAGCAAATACTCTACCGCTCTTCTTATGACTTCACTTCATCCAGAGAAGTCTTCCATTGCTAGTTTTGACCCACAAGGACAAGAAAGTGACTTTGATACATCTGTTATGAATATAAGTCGAAATCTAATGTTTTGTCTAAAATCAGGCGTGGGTTCTGTTTTTATTTGGGGTTTGGACAATAGTTTTATGAGCTCAAAATTGTTATGAACCCAAGAGACTGCACTAACAACATGCTGATATGTCTATCATAATAAATCAAGTGCATCTAGTTTACTGTAAAAACAACAATAAATTCAGAAATATATTAGCATTTAGCATAGTAGACTTGAGATCTGAGAAACCAATTGACAAGAGTTATAAATCTGTTACAAGAACCAAACTATCTCTTAACTTTAAATAATTGTGCAATAGGATAAGGAAAAGTTTCCCTGACCGACTTTAAAAGAAAAATGGGTGCTGCACTTGGCAGACATAGTGTCTCATAGACTACCCATCGTATTAGTGTATTAGGGTATGGGATTTTCATTTGAGAGAACATTTCTTGGTAGAATACAAGATAGATCATCTGTAGGATGTATGGACAACAAATTCTTTACCAAAACTAGTCCAATTATATTCATAGGTTGTTCATAATGTATAGGCACCTTGCTATGCCCCTTATCTAAGATCAAGTTCATCAAGTTCCTATCATTTTTTGCATTAATACCAATAGAAATTGGTTCTGAAATTGAGATCATTTTGTCTTCTACAATTTTCTCAGATAACTCCAAAGCCTCAGAAATTATCATTGTTTCATCATGTGTTAGTTCTCCATCTTTTTCTACCTCATTTCCATGTAAATCCATAAGTGGTTTCATCACAACTCTACGAAAAAAAAGAAACTTGTCCTTCGTTTCCTTAAATTTACTGTTTTCATTTGATGCTAAGGGGAGTTTGAAGGCTTCTCTATTCTTGCATTCTCTACCCATATGACCATATTCATGGAAGGCATTGCATTTTGAATGAACACTAAACATCTGAATTATGTTGATAGTTGCTATGAACCCCTTCTTGACATATATCTTGATACAAAGCCTTGTGTAAGAGCACTGTCATGCCTTTGGAAATGTTCTATCAAGAAATTGCCTAATATTGCTCAGAAAATATTAAATATATGTCTTGCTTTTGCTGAAATAGAAAGGTGATGTATCCATATCCACAAAGAAAAAAAAGGCTAAAGGGCATTGTAGCATCAATGGAAGTGAGATTTTGTCTAGCGAAATTTCTAGGAATTTTTGATTCGACCAATGCCCCATGAACTTATCGATCATGGCATTTTCTACAAGGACCACCGCCTTACCTTGAGGACAATTGTCGTGGCCTTATGATGGGGGGAATGTTTCCAAATCTCCATGGAAAAAGGGTTTGCTTGCAGGGAGACTTGTTGATAACGAAATTCAAAACCCTCACCACGATAACCCATTGCGCTATCAACCGTTTCCAAGATTGAAGTCACATCCATGTTTACAATGATTTCCTCACAAAGTATTGAAACCAAGGGAGTTACGAGAGCTCCCTTTTGTCAGAACTTTGTATCATTTCCATAGTTGGGGAAAAGATATCTGATTTTTTATTTAATGCTTCGGTTCAAAATTAAATTTCCGTGTCAGCAAATAGTCTATCTATCAAATAATGTGAGTTCTATTGCGATGCCAGTATATGTTGATTAGAATCCAATTATCTATACTAATCTTGATGATTACACAACAAAACAATTACTCACCAGATCTTGAACTTATAGCTATAGATGGAACACAAGATGATGGATTTCTTCCCAATTTTTCACTGGCGGCTTAGAGTTTCATGGCATTTGCAGCCCATGGCTGTCATACATTATTTTTTGTTTGTTTCTTTTTTTTTGGTTGAGAAGCCTTTTGCACTGTTTTTTGTGAAAGTGCTTCCTTTTAACTAAGGAAAGCATTACAACTGGCCCAAAGAGGTTAGGCACTAGAGGCAGCTCACTTGCATGGATAAAATAGCCCTTGAGGATGAACCTCTTAACATAAGCACTTTCATTTGGCTAAGATGTTGTGACGGGGGGTATTCTTCCATCAAATCACCCAGGCATTGCACTTGGCACCAACCACTTATTCATATTTATCGGGAAATTGAACCTTGGTTGGTGGCCCCACATACCACTGTCTACACCTTTGAGTCACAACTCCATTAGCATTGGTACTATGTTTGACATGCTCGAAGAACACCTTTTTTTTTAATTGTTTAGCAATGCTGACTCAGTCCCTTGGTTGTATATGGCATATTTGCAAGCAACATTTATGTTGACTATCTTATGGTTATCTTTGGACACCAACATATGTTCCTCTCTTTTTGTGAAAATTTATTCTTCTTGAAAGTCATAACTGTACATTGTTTTGGAGAAAGAATAGCACAAAAGAAGCATGGTGTAAGGAATACCCTGGTAAAGATCTAGACCACAAATTACTGAATTCTGATGTAGCATGTTTCACAAGTAAGGTATGTTCTATATATCTTCTCTCAACCATATTGTTTAATCTTTTGGGTCTATTTAATCATTAGGGGTACAAAGAAAGATGTTGTAGATTGTCATCCTGTCTAATTGTTAAATTTATAAGCAGCTGCGAGAATCATTCTCTTGGAGGATGGCTAAGACCCTAGACGAGATCTAGGGCCCCCAGTGCACTCCTAGGGTATTTGTTCTGGGACCAAACAGTGAGTGCCATGACAAAAGACCCTTGTTAGGGCCCCCAGTATACGACTGGGGTTCTTGGTCTGGGACCAAGCAGATAAAAGCCCCTAGATATGTCTAGGGCCCCTGGACATGGTCCTGGGTACCCATACCTGGGGCATGGGTTTCTTGGTCTGGGACCAAGAAGTTAAAGACCCTAGATATGTCTAGGGCCCCTGGACAGGGTCCAGGGTACCCATGCCTGGGGCATGGGTTTCTTGGTATGGGACCAAGCATTTAAAGTCCCTAGATATGTCTAGGGCCCCTGGACAGGGTCCAAGGTAC
This sequence comes from Picea engelmannii, assembly GCA_009831015.1. Taxonomy (NCBI): domain Eukaryota; kingdom Viridiplantae; phylum Streptophyta; class Pinopsida; order Pinales; family Pinaceae; genus Picea; species Picea engelmannii. The sequence goes on from ML785738.1 coordinate 693,871, forward strand.
CCATGTCTGGGGCTTGGGTTTCTTGGTCTAGGACCAAGATGTTAAAGCCCCTAGATATGTATAGGGCCCCTGGACAAGGTCCAGGGTACCCATGCCTGGGGCATGGGTTGTTCCTTGGTCTATGACCTTGGTAGATAAGACCCCAGGAAAAGTCCTGGGGCTACTTGATGCTCAATCAAGTACTTGATGGTACATGACCTTCCTTGAAGAAGGACATAACCACAAGAGGGATAAGTCTGATATGCATTGATGATAAAGTAATAGGTTCACCATATGATATGAAGGAATGAGTAATGCCACCTTAGAAACCCTCCCTTACCCTTGGTTGATTGGTTTGGGTTTTGTTGGTTTATTTAGGAGTTATGTTTTAAAGTTAAATACTAAATATTATTGTCACATGTTTAAATTCCAAATTTAAGCATGTGACTTTTTTAGTTAACTTAAACTAGCCCTAACCCTAACCTAAGTACTATTTAAGAAACCCCACCCTACACCTATTCTATCTATCATTCTCATGTGCAAACGTTGGTCTCTCTATCTCTAGCTGCGGCCCTCTCCTGCTGGTATCTTCTATATGCGGCCCTCCTCTGCTGGTGCTTCCTTGCTGCAGCCCTTTGCTGAAGAGTTAGAGCTTCCCCTGATGCGGCCCTTTGCTGAAGAGTTAGAGCTTTCCCTGCTGCGGCCCTTTGCTGAGAGTTAGAGCCTCCTTGCTGAGATTTAGAGCCTCCTTGCTCCAGCCACCTTACTAAGAATAGAGCTCCCCTGCAACAGCCCGTTTCTATCTTTGTTGCAGGTCTTGTGTGGTGTATGGCAGTGAATCCCCTTGAGGGCTGTTAGAATGCTGCCTCTCCTTATGTGGGTTGTGATAAGTCTGATGTGGCTGAGTTTTAGGGTGCAACCTTCCCTTTTTTGTGTTGTGGATGAGTCCTAGGGTTCGTCCATCCTCTACTCTGTAGTGTGAGGTGCCAACAGGCTACGACCCCTTTTCTATGGCTGTGTGGTGTGCTAATAGACAACAGTCCTCTCTCCTCTGCTGTCAGGTGTGTCTATAGCCTGTAGTCTTATTTTTGCTAAGGTAAACTTATAGGTTTCGGCCTCCTCTCCTGCTATAATGAGGGTTTGATCCACAACCTCACTGTGTAAGTGCCTTGAATGTTTTGGTATCCTTGTGAGGGTTTGTCTTGTGAAAACCTTGTTGGTTTTATTTTCTCTGGTGGCAAGAAAGTTCCTTTATCTATTGGCAAAAGATCCAAAGTGGATCTATGAATTGAATCTTATCTGAGCATACCACAAATGGTTCTAAGTCTCTTGTGGTTATTGTTTCTCCTTCAGAGGTAAGGCTGTTGTACCAGGTAAGTTGCTGCCTAGTCATCTCTTCCAGATCTGAACTTGATCTGGAATTCAGTACTATTGGATCTAGCTAGCATTGTGATTTCAACTATTAGATCTGAAGCTATGCATTGATTGTACATATTCCACTATAGTTCATTTAATGTTTAATGATCATATTAATTGTAGATCTGTAGATCAGTGCATTGTCTTGAGTTCATCGTTATTAAATCTATTTGATCTCTTTCTGATCTGTTCACTAAGTTTTGTTTCTGATCCTCAGATCTATTCTTGCTATTGTTTAACTTTAGATCTCCTAGATCTAAATTCTTGTTAAAGTGCTTTGATCTTTAGATCCAGCTGTTTATTTCACTAAAAATTAAAAGATACTACTATTCTGCACTTTTACCCTAATTCTAACATGGTATCAGAGCTATGGACGTAAAAGGATCTCAAGAAGAAGTCTTGAGCCCACGTAGATCCTACTCTGGGAATTTGTTTTGCAGATCAGAAGACTTTGGAAAGGAACTTAAACCATTGTCATAACAAGAACAGATTGAAGTTCAGTCTCTGGCATATGTCCTCACTAACAGGTGATACTCCTTGGATTTGGTTCTACATCTCTGAATGGGTGAGATCTGTTTAAGGGTTTGAATGACTGTGGGTTTTTCCTATGGATGTGATCAAGTACATGTCCTTTTAGTTTAAAAGCTAAGCGCTTTCTATTTTTAGAGTCACAATACTAGATTGTCATCCTAAATGCATGCTAAGGTTAATCATTGTAACTTGCATGTTCAGCAAATCATTCTTTCATATTTATTGATCAAGCCTCTTGACCAGAAGTAATCTTTTATCTAGACTGATTGATATGAAGGAGACAGTGAATGATTATCTTGCTTATTGACTTGTACTTGTGTGAGGTGAAAATTTGGAATCCTACTTGATTTTTTATGAAGTGTCTAATATGAGTATGGAAAGGTTTCCTTGTCAAGAAAATTCTAAAGGTCAGGATTCTTCACCCCTGAAAGGAACTCTTAGTGAATTCACTAGTTTACCTTTGATCACCAAGACTTCTCTTTTATACTGTTTGACTGTAATTTGGATGACAAACTCAGTTGAGAGAAGATAGGATCTAGAAAAAGGACTGATGTAAATTGCCTGGAAAAACAATCATCATTTAAGATGATAGGTGATAACTTTGTAAAGTTTGAGTACCCAGTTGCTGATATATTACATGGTCTTAACTGAACTACTGGTAATGGGATTCCTAAACTGTGAATTTGATAGCACCTTATGCATACTCATGTTTCATGTTACAAAAGGTAAACAAGTTTTAAAATTGACCTCAATACTTTGAGTAGTAGAATCTCATAAATGACTTTGGTGTTTAGCCTTGAATGGGATGACTCTTGACAATACAATCTTTGACATTTTGTTTGCTTATGATAGTAAGGTATTCTCTTAAGGACACTAAAGTTGCTTGAACTAACTCTGCAAAAGTCCTGGTTAATTTGAGACGGTAGCATGATACAAAGTTCATGCATATCCCATACCTATGCAACTTTCATGGACACAAATGACTTCAAGATGAGATTACATTGCTGTCATATCTATGGACCCATGTCTAAACTAAATACTGTCAGAATATCATATTTATGATCCCATCACCTAATTTTTTTTTATAAAAGTTAAGTTGTTGTCTGTTGATATTTTATGAAAGACAACATATAACCTTGGGCTATATCATTTGTTAAAGAGTCCAATATTGTATTTTGGTAGATGGGAAAATTTTTGTTTCGAGGAAACCCTACTGATATCATTTGTTGTATTTGAGTCATTATTCTTGGCACAGGAACTCAGAAGTCTGAGTCAGTTTTTTCATTTTTTTGAATCCTGTATTGGCACCAAGAACATCTTGACAAGTTATGACACCTGATCAAAATCAAATGTTTGTATGGGTTCAGAGGGAGCAAATGTTCAGAGGGAGAAAATTGACAGAAAGGCAGATTTCTTGGACTCAGAGGGAGCAGTCCCTGAATATGGGTTAGTCCTTATCCGACAACAGAATTAGTAGCTAAATAGAATCCAAGGATTCTATCAGTTTCCTTGAAAGGAAACCAGCCTGATGCCAAGAAATACTAAAGAAAGCAGAAGACCCTCCAGCACCTAGAGGCACTGGCACAGGAAGCAGAAACCAGATGTGTATTCTGGTCCTCTAGATGAAGTGAATCTTGATTGATTCAGAAACTTCCACAATTGAAATAAGGAAGGTTACTATGACAGTAAAGGATGATGTATGGTATTTAAGAACTCATAATAAAACAGTGATAATCCCCATCGCCTTATAAAATAAATCCTATATGGAGGAGATACTTGTGACTCATGACCTATAACAAGATCCTTAACTTCATCAAGATCTTTTTGTCACTTTCTTGATTTGAATACTTCATCTGACAGATGTTAAGTTTGTTTTTAAACTGTAAAACAAGAAGCTATCCATGAAAAGAACCTCATGGATTATAACTCTAGGAGCTTGGTATGACAAATTTTTGAGATCATCCTTATGTGAAGATTGTTCAAAATCTTCATCTGGTTCTTATAGGAAAGATTTTTTTTTGCTCAGACTAAGAGGGAGATTTTCTGAAGAAGTTGAAATGAAAGACTTGGATCTTTCACATTACTAAGCTTGAAGTTTTTGGCAGAAATCAAGAGAGATATCTCTCCCACAGGGTAAATATGAAATTGATGTGCTTCACAGTTTTGGCATGATAAACTGCAAATCCATGAGCACACAAATGATCTCTAATATAAAAAATCTACGAGATCAGGCCTCAAGTTCAGATCCAAAAGTTCCCACCTTACATCGACAGATCATTGATTTATCTCGTACATATGAGAACAGACATTTGTTATACGGTAAATGTTCTCAGTCAGTTCATATGTGAACCGAAACATTTATATACAGTTACTGTGAAACACATTCTGAGATACGGTCTCAGATACACCTCAAGTAGAGCTATATGGCTTCATGGTTTCGCAAATCCAAATTGGATGGGCAGTACAGTGGATCAGAAAAGTACTTCAGGTTATTGCTTCAGTTTGGGTCCAGCAATGATTTCCTGGTCCAGCAGGAAATAGGGCTCCATAGCCCAAAGCACGGCAGAAGCTGAATACATTATTGATAGCGCTGCAAGCAGAGAAGGAGTGTGGCTCAGGGAGCTTCTCTCAGACTTGTTCAATTCAGAGCTTGAACCCACAGTCATTCACTGTGTCAAATCAGAACAGTGTTAAGCTCACTGAGAACCCTGTGTTTTCGAAACACATTGTGATGAGATTTTACTATGTTCGATACATAGTTCATAAGAACGTCCTCAGCTTATAGTGCTTCAAATAGCAGAACAGACAGCAGATATTTTTCATCAAGCCACTGTCAAAGTTTGTATACTTTCGTGACAAGTTTGATATAGCTGAGAATGCCTCTCTTGCTGAGAGGGAGTGTTAAATTTATAATCAGCTGCGAGAATCATTCTCTTGGAGGATGGCTAAGACCCTAGACGAGATCTAGGGCCCCCAGTGCACTCCTGGGTATTTGGTCTGGGACCAAACAGTCAGTGCCATGACAAAATACCCTTGTTAGGGCCCCCAGTATACGATTGGGGTTCTTGGTCTGGGACCAAGTAGATAAAATCCCCTAGATATGTCTAGGGACCCTAGACATGGTCCAGGGTACTCATGCCTGGGGCATGGGTTTCCTGGTTTGGGACCAAGTAGCTAAAGCCCCTAGATATGTCTAGGGCCCCTGGACATGGTCCAAGCAGTTAAAGTCCCTAGATATGTCTAGGGCCCCTGGACAGGGTCCAAGGTACTCATGCCTAGGGCATGGGTTTCTTGGTCTGGGACCAAGCATTTAAAGTCCCTAGATATCTCTAGGGCCCCTGGATAGGGTCCAGGGTACCCATGCCTGGGGCTTGGGTTTCTTGGTCTGGGACCAAGATGTTAAAGCCCCTAGATATGTCTAGGGCCCTTGGACAGGGTCCAGGGTACCCATGCCTGGGGCATGGGTTGTTCCTTGGTCTATGACCTTGGTGGATAAGACCCCAGGAAAAGTCCTGGGGCTACTTGATGCTCAATCAAGTACTTGATGGTACATGACCTTCCTTGAAGAAGGACATAACCACAAGAGGGATAAGTCCCATATGCAGTGATGAT
>ML785738.1:720552-741171 GCA_009831015.1 Picea engelmannii
CATTACAGGTTTGTGTATTGTTGTGGATCAAGTTTTATGTAATATTTCTAGTATATTTAGTCACATTTAAGCTAGCAACCATATATAATAGATAGGATATATTTGGGGTTCCAACACATAAGAATATCTGTGCACTTTGTGAGAAGCAGAGGCCCGAGATAAACCTACCTTTATAATGGCCATTCAATTGTTTCTTCATACTCATTTGGAGAAACTGCCAGAACAACTCTATTTCCAGCACTAGGGCAGGAAGTAATCATAAAGCATTATTGCCATCTTTTTGATAGTTTTGATATATTTTACAATAATGACGAGATGCAAGTTATATGATCTAGTTTTGGTAACTTTAATTTTTTTTTAGCAGCCTATTGATCAATCAAGGTGAGTGAATTTATGAATAGGGGATGATGAGCCACCAAAAAGTTCATACATCAAATTCAACATTTGTTTTGTCTACCTTTGCGTGCCTTGATGACCATTTTCAGCATGGAAAATAATATTTTCAAAGGCAACAACATATTTGGATGGTGAATCCACACTTTTATGTGAGATACACTTTTGGATGGTGAATCACATCAGGTTTATGTCATAAATCTGTTGTTTTATGGATGTTATGATAGACCAAATTCTTGTGGCCTTCCAACATGCCCTTATATGCATTTGAGATGTGTTTTCCAGCAGTAGTTTGCTAAATAAAGGATACAACATGTTTTAAAATGTTGAGTACATAGTAATAGGATTTTGTGATAGCTGATCTTGAGTAGAGATCAAAGAGAAACATTTTAAGTCCATATCTTAGAGGCACACATGCAAATCAAAACCTTGGGCATCTTGATTCACACATAAAAAAATTTAGGTTTCACTGGCATCAACATGGATATGAATTCTCTCATCCTAGATATGGTATTGGTCTCCTCAAAATCCATTTCAAGTTCTGTCCTTGAAGAAGATGACAAAGCATCAGACTCTCTCTCTATAGCTAGAGAAAATTTGGATGATTGATATGAGAGAGTATAGGTGAAGCATCCAATAATGCATCAAATAAATCATGCTCAAGATCATCTCCTGGATTTGAGGGACACCACCATGAATAATCCATTTCAGAAATATCCATTTGTTAATATGGGACAAACATGTTGAGAATAGACATAGGTGAATCAAATTTCTGTTTGTATCTATAGATCGGACCCCAGTAATGTGTTGTTCATCAGGAGTATTGTATTTGGCAATTGCGATGTATGGTCATGACATGAGAAGCATGAACTTCCAGCAAAGTGGCATTTCCTTTAGTATTTCACTAAGGCAAATCTTGTGTCAACTGTGACTAACACTTGGACTCACTAGTCTCCACACAATATCCCTATACAAAAAAAAACAATAGCTAAAATACTTTTGAGGGGTGATTTTAGCGTGATTGAATCTATTGTTGAAAAGTCTGTATGAAATTTTGATCTCCACTCTAGGGTACTACACAAATTGTCTGCCGAATTTGAAGATATTTTCCTATTCAAGCAAGAGTGTTATATTGATAGAGCCTTTCTAGAGGACTTGCAAGTCTTGTTTCAGTGTAAGTGTTCCAGTTTTGAAGCTCCAGATATCAGGGTTTGTAAGGCAGCAGCACACATGCTTGCAGCAGAGGTCTGTTTGTTGCTATCAATAAGAAGTGGATGTAACATTCCCAGATCTTCAATGATCAAATGGAGAGTGCACTTGGAGATAATGTTACTAGTGTTGGGCTCAAAATAAACTTGATTTGTGTTTGTTGAGGTGCTAGTTGCATGATTTTGTTGGGAATTTGTTGAGGCCGAATGAGGATAGTACCTTTAACATGAACAAGTGTGTGTGGCATCAAATGTTTGAAGAGCAACAAACCAGCAATGGATTCAATCTTTATAAAGGAATTTCATCATAAACATGAAGGTCTTGTAGTTGTGAACTTGGGATACATGGTACACCATAAGACAAGAAAATCTAGTGATTCATATTGGCTGATCTAAATCATAAAGGGAGGTCTAACCTGTCTAAGCATACATTAGAGATGACTTGTCCGAACAAATACTAGGGTCGTCATGTGTCTAACAAAGCCTAGGGCTAACTCTTCTTGATTTTGCAAGTGACAAGTAATTACTATTTATACACCTGTTTGGGGTGCCTTGTTGAGGTTTATTCTGTGGTTAGTTCAGAACAAAAGTGCATTAATTGGATGATTTTGGTTCTATCCTATGTTTCTTAGTGGAGAAGACAATGACTGAGTTAGCCCCTATTGGTGCATGCTTTTGATGACGTTTATGCTCATGTGCTATGTTGATTTGAGGACTATTTGGGAGCCTCTTCATGCATAATTGTCATATTTGTTCATGTTTTGAAGTTGAGTGACAGTTGGAGGTCTAATTTTTATATTGCACCAGCAGGAGACGAAATCGTTGTAAGTAAATTTTAGGCTTGTTCTATGTAGACATCATTTTCATCCTTGTTACAACATTCCATGTGAGCCACAACCATCATTAAACGGGGTATTGATATGTGTATATTAGATATAAACATGAAATACCACAGGGTAATCACAATTTTATGTCATCATGCTTTATTGGACTAAAGACTACTAATCTGCTTTCAGACTTAGTTTACAACAACAAGTTGATTGTTCAGGGGAAAAGTTATAGTGTGGCTGAAACTTCTTGAAATTTATCAAGGTATGGATCAAATGTTTCAAGGAAGTGATTTGGCATATCTGCTTGACATGCTCAAAGGGTTAGTATTTTATGCCTTTTGCACAACAAATCCATAATTTGAGGTAGTAGGTTAGCATTCTTCGAGGAGCAACCATAGGGGTATTGCTCTCTTTGCTCTGAGTACTGTTGTTGAAGGATATGAATGTAATCATAGTCTAACTTAATAAAGAGGGAAAGCCAACACACGCTAGTTTTCCCCCACGGTGGAATGATGTTGTTTTAGATGCACTTATGCTTCTGAAAGAGTGAAAGCTAGCATGCACTAGCCTTTCCCCACGGTGGGATGATGTTGTTCGAGATAAGCTCGTGCTTCTGCAAGAGGGAAAGCTAGCACGCGCTAGCTTTCCCCCACGGTTGGATGATGTTGTTTGAGATGAGATCATGATTGTGCAAGAGGGAAAGCTAGCATGTGCTAGCTTTTCCCCATGGAAGGATGATGTTGTTCAAGATGAGCTCGTGCTTGTGCAAGAGGGAAAGATAGCACGAGCCAACTTTCCCCCATGGTGGGATGATGTTTTTCAAGATGAGCTCGTGCTTGTGCAAGAGGGAAAGCTAGCACATGCTAACTTTCACCCATGCTGGTATGATGTTGTTCGAGATGAGCTCGTGCTTGTGTAAGAGGGAAAGCTAGTATGCCCACGGTGGGATGATGTTGTCCGAGATGAGCTTGTGCTTGTGCAAGAGGGAAAGCTAGCACGTGATACCTTTCCCCCACAATGGGATGTTGTTGTCCGAGATGCACTCGTGCTTGTGCAAGAGGGAAAACTAGCATGCTTTCCCCCACAGTGCGATGATGTTGTCTGAGATGAGCTTGTGCTTGTGCAAGAGGGGAAAGCTAGCACGTGCTAGCTTTTCCCATTGTGGGATGATGTTGTCTTAGATGAGCTTGTGCTTGTCCAAGAGGGAAAGCTAGCACGCACTAGCTTTCCCCAATGATGCAATGATGTTGTCTGAGTTGAGCTCGTGCTTGTACAAGAGGGAAAGCTAACACACGCTAGCTTTCCCCTATGGTGGGATGATGTTGTCAGAGATGAGCTCGTGCTTGTGCAAGAGGGAAAGCTAACACGTGCTAGCTTTCCCCCATAATGGAATGATGTTGTTTGAGATTAGCTCGTGCTTTTGCAAGAGGTAGATTTAACCCACGGTGGTATGATGTTGTCGAGATGAGCTCATGCTTGTGTAAGAGGGAAAGCTAGCACCCCTAGGGTGGGATGATGTTGTCTGAGATGAGCTCATGCTTTTCCAAGAGGGACAACTGGCATGAGATAGCTTTCCCCCATGGTGGGATGTTGTCGGAGACGTGCTCGTGTTTGTGCAAGAGGGAAAGCTAGCACGCACTAGCTTTCCCCCACGGTGGGATGATGTTGTCCAAGATGAGCTCGTGCTTGTGCAAAAGGGAAAACTAGCACGCACTAGATTTTCCCCATGATGGGATGATGTTGTCCGAGATGAGCTTGTACTTGTGCAAGAGGGAAAGCTAGCACACTCTCGCTTTCCCCCATGGCGGGATGATGTTGTCTGAGATGAGCTCGTGCTTGTGCAAGAGGGAAAGCTAGCATGAGAAAACTTTCCCCCACGGTGGGATGATGTTGTTCAAGATGAGCTTGTGCTTGTGCAAGAGGGAAAGATAGCACACGCTAGCTTTCACCCACTCTGGTATGATGTTGTTCGAGATGAGCTCGTGCTTGTGCAAGAGGGAAAGCTAGTATGCCCATAGTGGGATGATGTTGTCCGAGATGAGCTCGTGCTTGTGCAAGAGGGAAAGCTAGCACGCGCTAGCTTTCCCCCATAGTGGGATGATGTTGCCCGAGATGCAGTCGTGCTTGTGCAAGAGCGAAAACTAGCATTTTTTCCCCCATGGTGCGATGATGTTGTCTGAGATGAGCTTGTGCTTGTGCAAGAGGGGAAAGTTGGAACGCACTAGCTTTTCCTATTGTGGGATGATGTTATCTTAGATGAGCTTGTGCTTGTCCAAGAGGGAAAGCTAGCATGCGCCTGTCCAAGAGGGAAAGCTAGCACGTGCTAGCTTTCCTCCATGATGCAATGATATTGTCCGAGATAAGCTCATGCTTGTGCAAGATGTAAAACTAACAGGTGCTAGCTTTCCCCTATGGTGGGATGATGTTGTCAGAGATGAGCTCGTGCTTGTGCAAGAGGGAAAGATAGCATGCGCTAGCTTTCCCCCATGATGGAATAATGTTGTCCGAGATTAGATCATGCTTGTGTAAGAGGTAGCTTTACCCCATGGTGGGATGATGTTGTTCGAGATGAGCTCGTGCTTGTTTAAGAGGGAAAGAGAGCACGCACTAGCTTTCCCCCAGGCTGGGATGATGTTTTCTGAGATGACCTCATGATTTTGCAAGAGGGACAACTATCATGAGCTAGCTTTCCCCCACGGAGGGATGTTTTCGGAGACAAGCTTATGTTTGTGCTAGAGGGAAAGCTAGCACATACTAGCTTTCCCCCACGGTGGGATGATGTTGTCTGAGATGAGCTCATGCATGTGCAAAAAGGAAAACTAGCACGTGATAGCTTTTCCCCATGATGGGATGATGTTGTTTGAGATGAGCTCGTGCTTGTGCAAGAGGGAAATCTACCAGACACTCGCTTTCCTCGACGGTGGGATGATGGTGTTTGATATGAGCTCAGGTTTGTGCAAGAGAGAAAGCTAGCACGTGCTAGCTTTCACCCACAGTGGGATGATATTGTTCAACATGAGTTCGTGCTTGTGCAAGAGGGAAAGGTAGCATGCGCTAGATTTCCCCCATGGTGGGTTGATGATGTCCAAGATGAGCTCCTGCTTGTGCAAGAGGGAAAGCCAACACACACTAGCTTTCCTCCATGGTAAGATGATGTTGTATGGGATGAGCTCGTGCTTGTGCAAGATGTAAAGCTAGCATGCGCTAGCTTTCGCCCACGATGGGATGATGTTGTTCAAGATGATCTCATGCTTGTGTAAGAGGGAAAGCTAACATGCGCTAGCTTTCCTCCACGGTGGGATGATGTTGTATGAGATGAGCTCATGCTTGTGCAAGACGTAAATCTAGAACGCGTTAGCTTTCACCCATGGTGGGATGATGTTGTCCGAGATGAGCTCATGCTTGTGTAAGAGGGAAATCTAGCACGCACTAGCTTTCCCCCACGGTAGGATGATGCTATCCAAGATGAGCTCGTGCTTGTGCTTGTGCAAGAGGGAAAGCTAACATGCACTAGCTTTCCCCCATGATGGGATGATGTTGTCCGAGATGAGCTCGTCCTTGTGCAAGAGGGAAAGCTAGCACGTGTTATCTTTCCCCAACGGTGGGATGATGTTGTCCGAGATGAGCTTGTGAAAGAGGGAAAGCTAGCACGAGCTAGCTTTCCCACACAGTGGGATGATGTTGTCTAGTGGGATGATGTCCAAGATGAAATCGTGCTTGTGCAAGAGGGAAAGCTAGCACATGCTATCTTTTCCCCATGGTGGAATGATGTTGTGCGAGATGAGCTCATGCTTGTGCAAGAGGGAAAGAACACACACTGGATTTCCCCCATGGTGGGATGATGTTTTCCAAGATGAGCTTGTGCTTGTGCAAGAGGCAAAGTTAGCACACACTAGATTTTCCCGATGGTGGGATGTTTTTGTCCGAGATGAGCTCGTGCTTGTGCAAGAGGGAATGCTAGCATGCTCTAGCTTTCCCCCACAGTGGAATGATGTTTTCCAAGATGAGCTCGTGCATGTGCAAGGGGGATAGCTAGCAAGCATTAGCTTTCCCCCATGGTGGGATGACATTGTATGAGATGAGCTCGTGCTTGGGCAATAGGGAAAGCTAGCACAAGCTATCTTTACCTCACAGTGGGATGATGTTGTCTGAGATGAGCTCGTTCTTGTGCAAGAGGGAAAGCTAGTACGCGCTACCTTTCCCTAATGGTGGGATGTTGTTGTCTGAGATGAGCTTGTGTTTGTGCAAGAGGAAAAGCTAGCATACACTACCTTTCCCCCATCAGTAGATGATGTTGTTCGAGATAAGCTCGTTCTTGTGTAAGAGGGAAAGCTAGCACATGCTAGCTTTCACCCAAATTGGGATGATGTTGTCCAAGATGAGCTCATGCTTGTGCAAGAGGGAAAGGTAGCATTCCCACGATGGGATGATGTTGTCCTAGATGACCTCGTGCTTGTGGAAGAGGGAAAGCTAGCTCGTTGTGGAAGAGAGAAAGCTAGCATGAGCATGCTAGCTTTCCCCCATGACGGGATGATGTTTTCCTAGATGAACTTGTTCTTGTGCAAGAAGGAAAGCTAACATGTGCTAGCTTTTTCCTAGGGTGGGATGATGTCGTTCGAGATGAGCTCAAGCTTGTACAAGATGGAAAGCTAGCATGCGCTATCTTTCCCCCTTGATGGGATGATATTGTCTGAGATGAGGTCATGCTTGTGCAAGAGGGAAAGCTAGCATGGGAAATCTAGCTTTCCCCCATGGTGGGATGTTGTTGTCCAAGATGAGCTTGTGCTTGTACAAGAGGGAAATCTAGCACGCGCTAACTTTCCCTGACAATGCAATGATGTTGTCCGAGATGAGCTCGTGCTTGTGCAAGAGGAAAATCTAGCACACTTTTTCTTACCCCCATGATGGGACGATGTTGTCCCAGATGAGCTCGTGCTTTTGCAAGAGGCATGTGCTAGCTTTCCCCCATTGTAGGATGATGTAGTTCGAGACTTGCTCGTGCTTGTGCAAGAGGGAAATCTAGCACGCTAGCTTTCCCCCACAATGGGATGTGGTTGTCCGTGATGAGCTTGTGTTTGTGCAAAAGGGAAAGCTAGGATGTGCTAGATTTCTCGTATGGTAGGATGATGTTTGAGATGAGCTCGTGCTTATGCAAGAGGGAATACCAACACGTGCTATCTTTCACCCACGGTGGGATGATGTTGTTCGAGATGATCTCATGCTTGTGCAAGAGAAAAAGACAACATGCGCTACCTTTCCCCCATGATGGGATGGTCTTGTTCGATATGAGCTCATGCTTGTGCAAGAGGGAAAGCTAGCATGCACTATCTTTCCCCCATGATGGGATGATGTTGTCCGAGATGATCTCATGCTTATGCAAGAGGAAAAGGTAGAATGTGCTAGCTTTCCCTCACGGAGGGATGATGTTGTATGAGATGAGCTGCTTCTTGTGCAAGAGGGAAAGGTAGCATGAGCTAGCTTTCCCCCACAGTGGGATGATGTTGTTCAGGATGAACTCGTGCTTGTTTGAGAAGGAAATGCTAGGTTTCCCTCACGTGGGACAATGTTGTCCAAGATGAGCTCATGCTTGTGCAAAAGGTAAAGCTAGCATGAGCTAGCATTTCCCCATGGTGGGATGATGTTGTATGAGATGAGCTCATGCTTGTGCAAGAGGGAAAGCTAGGACAAGGTAGTTTTCCCCCATGGTGGGATTATATTGTCCGAAATGAGCTCATCCTTGTTCAAGAAGGAAACTTAGCACGCACTAGATTTCCCCCATAGTGGGATGATGTTTTCCGAGATGAGATCATGCTTGTGTAAGAGGGAGAACTAACACACACAAGCATTCCCCCACAGTGGGATGTTGTCCGAGATGAGGTCATGCTTGTGCAAGAGGGAAAGATAACACTCTCTATTTTTTCCCCATGGTGCACTGATGTTTGAGATGAGCTCGTGTTTGTGTAAGAGGGAAAGCTAACACGCTCTAGCTTTGCCCCATGGTGAGATAATGTTTGAGATGAGCCTGTGCTTGTGCAAGATGGAAAGCTTGCAGATGCTAGCTTTCTCCCACAGTAGGATGATGTTGTCTTAGATGAGCTCGTGCTTATTAAGAGGGAAAGCTAGCATGTGCTAGCTTTCTCCCACAATGGGATGATGTTGTTCGAGATGAGCTCATGCTTGTGGAAGAGGCAAAGCTAGCACACGCTAGATTCCCCCCATGATGGGATGATGTTTTCCAAGATGAGCTCGTGCTTGTGTAAGATGGAAAGCTAGAGCTAGCTTTCACCCACTGTGGGATGATGTTGTTTGAGATGAACTCATGCTTGTGCAAGAGGGAAATCTAGCACGAGCTAGCTTTCCCCATGGTGGGATGATGTTGACCGAGATGAGGTTGTGCTTGTTCAAGAGGGAAAGCTAGCATGCGCTAGCTTTCCCCCATAGTAGGATGTTGTCCAAGATGAGGTCGTGCTTGTGCAAGAGGGAAAGCTAGCATGAGCCAACTTTCCCCCATAGTGGGATGATGTTGTTCAAGATGAGCTCGTTCTTGTGCAGGAGGGAAAGCTAGCACACGCTAGCTTTCACCCACGCTGGTATGATGTTGTTCGAGATGAACTCATGCTTGTGCAAGAGGGAAAGCTAGTATGCCCATGATGGGATGATGTTGTCTGAGATGAGCTCGTGCTTGTGAAAGAGGGAAAGCTAGCATGCGTTAGCTTTCCCCCACAATGGGATGATGTTGCACGAGATGCATTTGTGCTTGTGCAAGAGGGAAAACTAGCATGCTTTCCCCCATGGTGCGATAATGTTGTCTGAGATGAGCTTGTTCTTGTGCAAGAGGGGAAAGCTAGCACACGCTAGCTTTTCCTATTGTGGGATGATGTTGTCTTAGATGAGCTTGTGCTTGTCCAAGAGGGAAAGCTAGCATGTGCTTGTCCAAGAGGGAAAGCTAGCACGAGCTAGCTTTCTCTAATGATGCGATGATGTTGTCCGAGATGAGCTCGTGCTTGTGCAAGAGGGAAAGCTAACACACACATGCTTTCCCCTATGGTGGGATGATGTTGTCAGAGATGAGCTCGTGCTTGTGCAAGAGGGAAAGCTAGCACACACTAGCTTTCCCTCACAATGGAATGATGTTGTCCGAGATTTGCTCGTGCTTGTGCAAGAGGTAGCTTTACCCCACGGTGGGATGATGTTGTCGACATGAGCTCTTGCTTCTGTAAGAGGGAAAGCTAGCACCCCCAGGGTGGGATGATGTTGTCTGAGATGAGCTCAAGATTTTGCAAGAGGGACAACTAGCACGAGCTAGCTTTCCCCCACGGTGGGATGTTGTCAGAGACGCACTCGTGTTTGTGCAAGAGGGAAAGCTAGCATGCGCTAGATTTTCCCCACGGTGGGATGATGTTGTCCGAGATGAGCTCATGCTTGTGCAAAAGAGAAAACTAGAATGTGCTATCTCTTCCCCATGATGGGATGATGTTGTCTAAGATGGACTCGTGCTTGTGCAAGAGGGAAAGCTAGCACACAGTCGCTTTCCCCCATGGTGGGATGATGTTGTCCGAGATGAGCTCATTCTTGTGCAAGAGGGAAAGCTAGCATGAGACAACTTTCCACCACGGTCGAGTGATGTTCAAGATGAGCTCGTTCTTGTGCAAGAGGGAAAGCTAGCAGACGCTAGCTTTCACCCACGCTGGTATGATGTTGTTTGAGATGAGCTCGTGCTTGTGCAAGAGGGAAAGCTAGTATGCCCACGGTGGGATGATGTTGTCTGAGATGAGCTCGTGCTTGTACAAGAGTGAAATCTAGCATGCGCTAGCTTTCCCCCACAGTGGGATGATGTTGCCCGAGATGCAGTCATGCTTGTGCAAGAGGGAAAACTAGCATTCTTTCCCCCACGGTGTGATGATGTTGTTTGAGATGAGCTTGTGCTTGTGCAAGAGGGGAAAGCTAGCACACACTAGCTTTTCCCATTGTGGGATGATGTTGTCTTAGATGAGCTTGTGCTTGTCCAAGAGGTAAAGCTAGCATGCGCTTTTCCAAGAGGGAAATCTAGCACGCGCTAGTTTTCCCTAATGATGAGATGATGTTGTTTGAGAGGAACTCATGTTTGTGCAAGAGGGAAAGCTAACACACATTAGCTTTCCCCTATGGTGGGATGATGTTGTCAGAGATGAGCTCGTGCTTGTGCAAGAGGGAAAGCTAGCATGCGCTAGCTTTCCCCCACGATGGAATGATGTTGTCCGAGATTAGCCCGTGCTTGTGAAAGAGGTAGCTTTACCCCACAGTGGGATGATGTAGTTTGAGATGAGCTCATGCTTGTGTAAGAGGGAAAGCTAGCACGTACTATCTTTCCCCTAGGGTGGGATGATGTTGTTTGAGTGAGCTCATGATTTTACAAGAGGGACAACTATCGAGAGCTAGCTTTCCCCCACGGTGGGATGTTGTCAGAGACGAGCTCGTGTTTGTGCAAGAGGGAAAGCTAACACGCACAAGCTTTGCCCCATGGTGGGATGATGTTGTTCGAGATGAGCTCGTGCTTGTGCAAAAGGGAAAACTAGCACGCACTAGCTTTTACCCATGATGGGATGATGTTGTCCGAGATGAACTCGTTCTTGTGCAAGAGCAAAAGCTAGCAGACACTCACTTTCCTCCACGGTGGGATGATGATGTCCGAGATGAGCTCATGTTTGTGCAAGAGAGAAATCTAGCACATGCTAGCTTTCACCCACATTGGGATGCTACTATTCGACATGAGTTCATGCTTGTGCAAGAGGGAAAGGTAGCATGTGCTAGATTTCCCCCACGGTGGGTTGATGATGTCTAAGATGAGCTCCTGCTTGTGCAAGAGGGAAAGCCAACACACACTAGCTTTCCTCCATGGTAAGATGATGTTGTATGGGATGAGCTCGTGCTTGTGCAAGATGTAAAGCTAGCATGCGCTAGCTTTCGCCCACGATGGGATGATGTTGTTCAAGATGAGCTCATGCTTGTGTAAGAGGGAAAGCTAACATGCACTAGCTTTCCCCCACTGTAGGATGATGCTATCCAAGATGATCTCGTGCTTTTTCTTGTGCAAGAGGGAAATCTAGCACGCACTAGATTTCCCCCACGATGGGATGATGTTGTCCGAGATGAGCTCGTCCTTGTGCAAGAGGGAAAGCTAACACATGCTAGCTTTCCCCAATGATGGGATGATGTTGTCCGAGATGAGCTTGTGGAAGAGGGAAAGCTAGCATGAGACAGCTTTCCCACATAGTGGGATGATGTTGTCCAGTGGGAGGATGTCCAAGATGAAATTGTGCTTGTGCAAGAGGGAAAGCTAGCACGCGCTAGATTTTCCCCATGGTGGGATGATGTTGTTCGAGATGAGCTCATGCTTGTGCAAGAGGGAAAGAACACACACTAGATTTCCCCCACTTTGGATGATGTTATCCAAGATGAGAGTGTGCTTGTGTAAGAGGGAATGTTAGCACACACTAGCTTTTCCCCATGGTAGGATGTTTTTGTCCGAGATGAGCTTGTGCTTGTGCAAGTGGGAAAGCTAGCATGCTCTAGCTTCCCCCCATAGTGGAATGATGTTGTCCAAGATGAACTCGTGTATGTCCAAAGGGGAAAGCTAGCAAGCGTTAGATTTCCCCCATGGTGGGATGACGTTGTCTGAGATGAGCTCGTGCTTGGGCAATAGGGAAAGCTAGCACAAGCTAGCTTTACCTCACAGTGGGATGATGTTGTCTGAGATGAGCTTGTGCTTGTGCTTGTGCTAGAGGGAAATCTTGCACGCACTACCTTTCTCCAATAGTAGGATGATGTTGTTTGAGATGAGCTTGTGCTTGTGCAAGAGGAAAAGCTAGCATGCACTACCTTTCCCCATCGACAGATGATGTTGTGCGAGATGAGCTCATGCTTGTGCAAGAGGAAAATGTAGCATTCCCACGGTGGGATGATGTTGTCCGAGATGACCTCATGCTTGTGGAAGAGGGAAAGTTAGCATGAGCTAGCTTTCCCCCACGATGGGATGATGTTGTTCGAGATGAACTCGTGCTTGTGCAAGAGGGAAAGCTAGCAAGCGCTAGATTTTCCCCACGATGGGATGATGTTGTTCTAGATGAGCTTGTTCCTATGCAAGATGGAAAGCTAGCATGCACTAGCTTTTTCCTAGGGTGGGATGATGTCATCCGAGATGAGCTCAAGCTTGTACAAGACGGAAAGCTAGCATGCACTACCTTTACCCCATGATGGGATGATGTTGTCTAAGATGAGGTCATTCTTGTGCAAGAGAGAAAGCTAGCACGGGAAAGCTAGCTTTGCCCCATGGTGGGATGATGTTGTCCGAGATGAGCTCGTGCTTGTGCAAGAGAAAAATCTAGCACGCGCTAACTTTCCCTAACAATGAAATGATGTTGTCTGAGATGAGCCCGTGCTTGTGCAAGAGGAAAAACTAGCACACTTTTTCTTACCCCCACAATGGGACGATGTTGTCCCAAATGAGCTCATGCTTTTGCAAGAGGCATGTGCTAGCGTTCCCCCATTGTAGGATGATGTAGTCCGAGACTTGCTCGTGCTTGTGCAAGAGGGAAAGCTAGCACACTAGCTTTCTCCCACAATGGGATGTGGTTGTTCGTGATGAGCTTGTGCTTGTGCAAAAGGGAAAGCTAGGATGCGCTAGATTTTCTGTATGGTGGGATGATGTTTGAGATGATCTCGTGCTTGTGTAAGAGGGAAAGCTAGCACATGCTAGCTTTTGCCCACGGTGGGATGATGTTGTCTGAGATGATCTCATGCTTGTGCAAGAGGGAAAGCTAGCACACGCTACCTTTCCCCCACGATGGGATGATCTTGTTCGATATGAGATCATGCTTGTGAAAGAGGGAAAGCTAGCATGCACTATCTTTCCCCCATGATGGGATGATGTTGTCCGAGATGATCTCATGCTTGTGCAAGAGGGAAAGGTAGAACACACTAGCTTTCCCCCATGGTGGGATGATGTTGTCCGAGATGAGTTGCTACTTGTGCAAGAGGGAAAGGTAGCAGGAGCCATCTTTCCCCCACAATGGCATGATGTTGTTCAGGATGAACTCATGCTTGTGTGAGAAGGAAATGTTAGGTTTCCCCCACGGTGGGACGATGTTGTCCAAGATGAGCCCATGCTTGTGCAAAAGGTAAAGCTAGTGTGTGCTAGCTTTTCCCCACGGTGGGATGATGTTGTCTAAGATGAGCTCGTGCTTGTGCAAGAGGGAAAGCTAGGACGAGGTAGCTTTCCCCCACGATGGGATGATATTGTCCGAAATGAGCTCATGCTTGTTCAAGAAGGAAACTTAGCACACACTAGATTTCCCCCACAGTGGGATGATGTTTTCCGAGATGAGATCGTGCTTGTGTAAGAGGGAGAACTAGCACACGCAAGTGTTCCCCCACAGTGGGATGTTGTTCGAGATGAGGTCGTGCTTGTGCAAGAGGGAAAGATAACACTCTCTATTTTTTACCCATGGTGCAATGATGTTTGAGATGAGCTCGTGTTTGTGCAAGAGGGAAAGCTAACACGCTCTAGATTTGCCCCATGGTGAGATAATTTCTAAGATGAGCTTGTGCTTGTGCAAGATGGAAAGCTTGCACATGCTAGCTTTCTCCCATAGTGGGATGATGTTGTCTTAGATGAGCTCGTGCTTGTGTAAGAGGGAAAGCTAGCATGTGCTAGCTTTCCCCCATGATGGGATGATGTTGTTCGAGATGAGCTCGTGCTTGTGCAAGAGGCAAAGCTAGCACACGCTAGATTTCCCCCACGATGGGATGATGTTTTCCGAGATGAGCTCGTGATT
Organism: Picea engelmannii; assembly: GCA_009831015.1. Taxonomy (NCBI): domain Eukaryota; kingdom Viridiplantae; phylum Streptophyta; class Pinopsida; order Pinales; family Pinaceae; genus Picea; species Picea engelmannii. The sequence goes on from ML785738.1 coordinate 734,797, forward strand.
GTATAAGAGGGAAAGCTATCATGAGCTAGCTTTCACCCACTGTGGGATGATGTTGTCTGAGATGAACTCATGCTTTTGCAAGAAGGAAAGCTAGCTGTTTGAGATGAACTCATGCTTGTGCAAGAGGGAAAGCTAGCACGAGATAGCTTTTCCCATGGTGGGATGATGTTGTCCGAGATGAGGTTGTGCTTGTTCAAGAGGGAAAGCTAGCATGTGATAGCTTTCCCCCATGGTGGGATTTTGTCCAAGATGAGGTTGTGCTTGTGCAAGAGGGGAAGCTAGCATGAGCTAGATTTTCCCCAAGGTGGGATGATGTTGTTCGAGATGAGGTAATGCTTCTACAAGAGGGAAAGCTAATAGCTTTTCACCACAGTGGGATGATGTTGTCTGAGATGAACTTGTGCTTGTTCAAGAGGGAAAGCTAGCATAGAAGCATGAGCACATCTCAGACAACATCATCCCTCCACGAGGGAAATCTAGCACTAACTAGCTTTCTCCCACGGTGGGATGATGTTGTTGGAAATTCACTCGTGCTTGTACAAGTGGGAAAGATAGCCTGCCCATAGTGGGATGATGTTGTCTGAGATGAGCTCGTGCTTGTGCAAGACGAAAAGCTAGCATGAGCTAGCTTTCCCTCATGGTGGGATGATGTTGTCCAAGATGAGCTCATGCTTGTGTAAGAGGAAAAGCTAACACTCACTAGATTTCCCCACGGTGGGATGATGTTGTCCGAGATGAGCTCGTGCTTGTGCAAGAGGAAAATCTAACACGCGCTAACTTCTCCCCACGGTGGGAGGATGTTGTCGGAGATGAGCTCGTGCTTGTGCAAGGGGGAAAGATAAGATGCGCTAGCTTTCCCCCACGGTGGGATGATGTTGTTTGTGATGAGCTTGTGCTTGTGCAAGACGGAAAGATAGCACACACTAGCTTTCCCGCATGGTGGGATGATGTTATCCGTGATGAGCTCATGCTTGATCAAGACAGAAAGATAACACGGTCTACCTTTGCCCCACGGTGGGATGATTTCGTTCGAGATGACCTCGTGCTTGTGCAAGAGGGAAAACTAGCACATGCTAGCTTTCACACAAGGTGGGATGATATTCTCTGAGAAGAGATCGTGTATGTGCAAGAGGGAAAGCTAGCACGCGCTAGATTTCCTCCACAGTGGGATGATGTTGTCGGAGATGAGCTTATGCTTGTATAAGAGGGAAAGCTAGCAGAAGCTATCTTTTGCCCATGGTGGGATGATGTTTTCCGAGATGAGTTCATGCTTGTGCAAGTGGGAAATGAGCTAGCTTTCCCCTACAATGAAATGATGTCTGAGATGAGCTCGTGCTTGTGCAAGAGGGAAAGCTAGCATGCACTAGCTTTCTCGCATTGTGGGATGATGTTGTACGAGATGAGCTCATGCTTATGCAAGAGAGAAAACTATCACGTGCTAACTTCCCTCGATGGTGGGATGATGTTGTCTGAGATGAGCTTGTGCTTGTGCAAGAGGGAAAGCTAGCACGTGCTAGTTTTCCCCCATGGTGGGATGATGTTGTTCACGATGAGTTTGTGCTTATGCAAGAGGTAACTTTCCCCCACAATGGGATGATGTTGTTCGAGATGAGTTCATGCTTCTGTAAGAGGAAAAGCTAGCACACTCTAGCTTTCCCCCATGGTGGGATGATAATGTCTGAGATAAGCTCGTGGTTGTGCAAGAAGGAAAGATAACACATTCTAGCTTTCCCCCATGATGGGTTGATGTTGTCCGAGATGAGTTTGTTCTTGTGCAAGAAGGAAAGCTAGGATGTGCTAGCTTTCCCCTACGATGGGATGATGTTGTCCGACATACGCTTGTGCTTGTGCAACAGGGAAAGATAGCACACTCCATCTTTCCCCCATAGTGGGATGATGTTGTTCGTGATGATCTTGTGCTTGTGCAAGAGGGAAAGCTAGCATGTGCTATCTTTCTCCCATGATGGGATGATGTTGTCTGTGATGAGCTTGTGCATGTGCAAGAGGTAGCTTTCCCCCACGTCGGGATGATGTTTTTCGAGATGAGCTCGTGATTGTGTAAGAGGAAACACTAGCACACGGTAGCTTTCCCCCCATGGTGGGATGATGATGTCTGAGATGAGTTGGTGCTTATGCAAGAGGGAAATCTAGTGCATACTGGCTTTCCCCAATGATGGGATGATGTTGTCTGAGATGAGCTCATGCTTATGCAAGAGGGAAATCTAGCAAGTGCTAGCTTTCCCCCATGGTGAGATGATGTTTTTCGAGATGAGCTCGTGCTTGCGCAAGAGGAAATATAGCATGAGCTTACTTTCCCCCGCAATTTGCACAAGAGGAAAATCTAGCATGAGCTTGCTTTCCCCCACGATGGGATGATGTTGTCCTATATGATCTCGTGCTCATGAAAGATGGAAAACTAGCACACACTAGCTTTCCCCCACATTGGGATGATGTTATCTCAGATGAGTTCATGCTTGTGCAAGAGGGAAAGCTAGCACACACTAGCTTTCCCCAACGATGGGATGATGTTGTCCGAGATGAGCTCGTGGTTGTGAAAGAGGTAAATCTAGCACGAGCTAGATTTCCCCCATGGTGGGATGATGTTGTCAAAAATGAGCTCGTGCTTGTGCAAGAGTGATAACTAGCATGAGCTAGCTTTCTCCCAGGGTGGGATGATGTTGTCCGAGATGAGCTCATTCTTGTGCAAGAGGGAAAGCTAGCATGCACTATCTTTTCCCCACGGTGGGATGATGTTGTTCGAGAGGAGCTCGTGCTTGTGTAAGAGGGAAAGCTAGCACACACTAGTTTTTCCCCATGATGGGATGATGTCTGAGATGAGCTTGTGCTTATGCAAGAGGGAAAGCTAGCATGTGATAGATTTCACCCACAGTGTGATGATGTTGTCCGAGATGAGATCGTATTTATGCTAGATTGAAAGCTACCATGCACTAGCTTCCTCCATGGTGGGGTGATCTTCTCAGAGATGAGATTATGCTTGTGCAAGAGGGAAAGCTAGCAAGAGCTAGTTGTCCCCCACAGTGGGATGGTGTTTTCCAAGATGAGCTTGTGCTTTTGCAAGAGGGAAATCTAGCACGAGATAAATTTCCCCTACGATGGGATGATTTCCGAGATGAACTTGTGCTTGTGCAAGAGGGAAAGCTAACACGCACTAGCTTTCTCCCACAGTGGGATTATGTTTTACAAGATGAGCTCGTGCGTGTGCAAGAGGGAATGTTAGCATGCACTAGCTTCCCTCGATGGTGGGATGATGTTGTCTGGGATGAGCTTGTGCTTGTACAAGAGGGAAAGCTAGTACGTGCTAGCTTTCCCCCATGGTGGGATGATGTTGTCCGTGATGAGCTCGTACTTGTGCAAGAGGTAGCTTTCCCCCATGGTGGTATGATGTTGTTCAAGATGAACTCATGCATGTGTAAGAGGAAAATCTAGCACATTCTAGCTTTCCCCAACAGTGGGATGATGATATCTGAGATAAGCTCGTTCTTGTGTAAGAGGGAAAGCTAGCACAGACTAGCTTTCCTCCACGGTGGGTTGATGTTGTCTAAGATGAGCTCATGCTTGTGCAAGAGGGAAAGCTAGCATGTGCTAGTTTTTGCCCATGTTTGGATGATGTTGTCCGAGATGTGCTCATGCTTGTGCAAGAGAAAATATTAGCATGTGATAGCTTTCCCCTACGGTTGGATGATGTTGTTCAAGATGTGGTCTTTCTTGTGCAAGAGGGAAAACTAGCATGTGCTAGGTTTCCCCACAGGTGGGATGATGTTGTTTGTGATGCACTCCTGCTTGTGCAAGATGGAAAGCTAGAGCATGTTAGCTTTCCCTCTTGGTGGGATGATGTTGTTCGATATGCGCCCCTGCTTGTGAAAGAGGGTAAGCTAGAATGCGCTAGCTTTCCCCCACTATGGGATGATGTTGTTAAGAGGGAAAACTAGCACGCATTGGTTTACCCCCACTATGGTATGATGTTCAAGATGTGCTCCTACTTGTGCAAGAGGGAATGCTAGCACGCATTAGATTTCCATCATGGTGGGATGATGTTGTTCGAGATGCGCGTGTGCTTGTGCAAGAGGGAAAGTGATGTTGTTCAAGATGCGCTTGTGCTTGTGTAAGAGGGAAATCCAACACACACTAGCTTTCCCCCACGATGGAATGATGTTGTTTGAGATGCACTTGTGCTTGTGCAAGAGGAAAAGCTAGCATCTGTTAGCTTTCCCCCATGGTGGAATCATGTTGCTTGAGATGTGCTTGTTCTTGTGCAAGAGGGAAAGATAGCACGCTAGCTTTCTCCCACAATGGGATGATGTTGTTTGAGATGCACTTGTGCTTGTGCAAGAGGGAAAGCTAGCATGCGCTAGCTTTCCTCGATAGTGGAATGAATTTTTTTGAGATGCACTTGTGCTTATGCAAGAGGGAAGGATAGCTAGCATGTGCAAGCTTTCCTCCATGCTAGAATGATGTTGTTCAGGATGTGCTTGCATTTGTGCAAGAGGGAAAGCTAGCATGCATTAGCTTTTCCCCACGGTGGAATGATGTTGGTCAAGATGTGCTTGTGCTTCTGTAAGATGGAATGATAGCATGCACTAGTTTTACCCCATGGAGGAATGATGTTGTTCAAGATGTGCTTGTCTTTGTGCAAGAGAGAAACCTAGCTTGCTAACTTTCCCTCACAATGTAATGATGTTGTTTTAGATGCATTTGTGCTTGAGCATGGTGGGATGATGTTTGAGATGCACTTGTGCTTTTGCAAGAGGAAAAGATAGCACACACTAGCTTCCCCCCATGGTGGAATGATGTTGTTCAAGATGCACTTGCAATTGTGCTTTTGCAAGAGGGAAAGTTAACTTTCCCTCACAATGGAATGATGTTGTTCTAAAAGTGTTTGTTCCTTTGCAAGAAAGAAAACTAGCATGCATTAGTTTTCCACCACAGTGGAATGATGTTGTTAGAAATGCGCTTGTACTTGTGCAAGAAGGAAAGCTAGCACACGCTAGTTCCCCCCCATAGTAGAATGATGTTGTTTGAAATGCGCTTGTGCTTGTGTGCTAGTTTTTCCCCACAATAGAATGATGTTGTTTGAAATGCGTTTTTGCTTGTAGAAGAAGGAAAACTAGTATGTGATAGGTTTCCCCTACAGTGGAATGATGTTGTTCGAAATGTGCTTTTGCTTGTGTAAGAAGAAAAACTAGCATGTGCTAGCTTTCCTCTATAGTGGAATGATGTTATTTGAAATACGCTTGTGCTTGCGCAAGAATGAAAACTACCACAAGCTATCTTTCCTTTCTAATGGAATGATGTTTGAAATGTGCTTGTGCTTGTGAAAAAGGGAAAGCTACCATATGCTAACTTTCCTCCATAGTGGAATGATGTTGTTCGAAATGCCCATGTGCTTGTGCAAGAACGAAAACTACCATGCACTATCTTTCCTATATAGTGGAATGGTGTTGTTCGAAATGCACTTGTGCTTGTGTAAGCAAGAATGCTAGCACGCGCTAGTTTTCCTCCACAGTGGAATGATGTTGTTTGAGATGTGCTTGTGCTTGTGCAAGAAGGAAACTTATATACCCTAGTATGAATCGAAAAGGTTGGATTGGCTTGCAATGTTTTTTGCAAGTTAATATCTAACATTTAAATACCGTCCAAGTCTTGGCATGATGAAAACACATTTGTGGTAATTTTGAATTTTGATTGATGGGATCATAAGTTTATTTTCATCGTAATCAACTATTTGGATGCATCTGTACATCCATGTGAATTAGCCTATCTTTGTAATGGTGACATAATGGTTTCACGACTTGGAAGACATGGTTGATTGGCATTCCAATGAGCTACAAAAGAAAGATACCTTAACCTTACATTTGAACCATGCTACTTAAGTTTATTGTTTGGATTTGTGAATTTTATAGATGTTCAATAATAGTATTATCTTTGAAAATTATTTATTGGCCATTTCATAGAGTTTCATGGATGCAACAAAAGAAAGTCATTGAATTTTTGTTGGGAATTATGTTTAGATGTTGTATAAGTTTGAGTCATCTTAAATGCTGTAAAAAAGTCACATAATCTTAATGCTTAATGCTTGCAGAAGCATAGACAAAGTCTGATAGTTTCAATGGTTTTAGAGAAGCCTAGCTCTTGTATAAATTGTCATTTTGTTAGTTCTATATGTTAAAATTGTCTAAATAATTGTTGCCTTAGTTGTTGGCATGTATCATAAAGTGTTCAAGGGACAACCTAGAAGATGACAATCATGCTTTGGTTGCATGTTATAAAATGGTTGGGAAATCCTCTCAACTTTTTTGTTTAGTAATTTGGTCTTTCAGTCCCAGTCTAGTTTGCAAATGCTTGTTGTTTGGTCAA